>CAXKVI010000180.1:62500-85000 GCA_964058755.1 Campiglossa producta
GACAAATTCTCAAAGATGATCATAAAAAGCTATTAATGAAAATAAGTGAAAACACTTTTCATATTAATACTTTTGTACGGCGGGAATAACTATGACTCAAAAATGATCATAAAAAGCTATTAATGAAAATAAGTGAAAATTATAATAACAACACTTTTCATATTAATACTTTTGTACGGCGGGAATAACTATGACTCTCTTAAGGTAGCTAAATGCCTTGTCATCTAATTAGTGATGCGCATAAATGGATTAACGAGATTCCCACTGTCCCCCTATATTGGACAAATTCTCAAAGATGATCATAAAAAGCTATTAATGAAAATAAGTGAAAATTATAATAACAACACTTTTCATATTAATACTTTTGTACGGCGGGAATAACTATAACTCTCTTAAGATAGCTAAATGCCTTGTCATCTAATTAGTGATGCGCATAAATGGATTAACGATATTCCCACTGTCCCCCTATATTGGACAAATTCTCAAAGATGATCATAAAAAGCTATTAATGAAAATAAGTGAAAATTATAATAACAACACTTTTCATATTAATACTTTTGTACGGCGGGAATAACTATGACTCTCTTAAGGTAGCTAAATGCCCTGTCATCTAATTAGTGATACGCATAAATGAATTAACGAGATTCCCACTGTCCCCCTATATTGGACACATTCTCAAAGATGATCATAAAATTTCATAAAAAGCTATTAATGAAAATAAGTTAGAATTATAATTACAACACTCTTCATATTAATACTTTTGTACGGCGGAAATAACTATGACACTCTTACGATAGCCAAATGTCTTCTTATCTAATTAGTGATGCACATAAATGGATTAACGAGATTCCCATTGTCCCCCTTACTTACTTACTTAAAATAGCCTTTAACCGCCTAGGCGATTTTGGCCGTCCCCCTATATTGGACAAATTCTCAAAAATGATCATGAAATTTCATAAAAAGCTATTAATGAAAATAAGTATGAAAATAAGTATGGCGGAAATAACTATGACTGTCTTAAGGTAGCTAAATGCGATGTCATCTAATTTGTGACACGCATAAATGGATTAATGAAATTCCCACATTTTTCAACTCTTAAAAATCATTCAAAAAATGTACACGGCAGAAGTAACTATGACTTTCTCTTATTATCATCTAATTATTGACCGGCATGAATGGATTAACTGTACCTATCATAGAAATTCTCATAGCTAAACTTAAGTTTTCATAATAATACTTAAGCTAGTTGAGATATGAGATATTAAACAAAAACGTACTAATATATAAGGAAATGTAATTTTATTTATACGAATAGTGATAATATTATGAAGATTTCTTACATCCAAACTATATTATTAATTTGCTAGTAGTAGTAAATTATATTAAATAATTTATCATCAATATATGGTTAAAATTTATGTCTTTCTATTTTTTGCTCATATAAACCCACTAAAATTGTAAAGCAACTGAGTGCATTTTAATAAGATTTTCATTCATGTTTAATAAATAGTAAATTTTCATATAATTTCTGCGATTTGGGGGTAAAATAATAATACTTGTATGAAAAATAATATTTGTATGAAAATGTAATACTTGTATCAAAACAATACTTGTATAAAAATAGTACTTGTATGGAAAATAATGGCTGTATAAAGAATAATACTTGTATGAAAAATAATACTTTTATGATAATATAACTTATATGAACAATAATATTTATATGAAAATATAATACTTGTATGAAAACAGTTCTTGTATGGAAGATAATAGTTGTATGAAGAATAATACTTGTATGAAAAATAATACTATTATTGTAATATTACTTATATGAAAAATAATATTTATATGAAAATGTAATACTACTTGTATGAAAATTGTACTTGTATGGAAGATAATAGTTGTATAAAGAATAATACTTGTATTAAAATAATACTTTTATGATAATATTACATATATGAAAAATAATATTTATATGAAAATGTAATACTTGTATGAAAAATAATATTTATATGAAAATATAATACTTGTATGAAAATAGTTCTTGTATGGAAGATAATAGTTGTATGAAGAATAATACTTGTAAGTAAAATAATACTATTATTGTAATATTACTTATATGAAAAATAATATTTATATGAAAATGTAATACTACTTGTATGAGAATTGTACTTGTATGGAAGATAATAGTTGTATAAAGAATAATACTTGTATGAAAAATAATACTATTATTGCAATATTACTTATATGAAAAATAATATTTATATGAAAATGTAATACTTGTATGAAAAATAATATTTATATGAAAATATAATACTTGTATGAAAATAGTTCTTGTATGGAAGATAATAGTTGTATGAAGAATAATACTTGTATGAAAAATAATACTATTATTGTAATATTACTTATATGAAAAATAATATTTATATGAAAATGTAATACTACTTGTATGAGAATTGTACTTGTATGGAAGATAATAGTTGTATAAAGAATAATACTTGTATGAAAAATAATACTTGTATGAAAAATAATACTATTATTGCAATATTACTTATATGAAAAATAGTATTTATATGAAAATGTAATACTTGTATGAAAATAGTATTTGTATGAAAAATAATATTTATATGAAAATATAATACTTGTATGAAAATAGTACTTGTATGGAAGATAATAGTTGTATAAAGAATAATACTTGTATGAGATAATAATACTTGTATTAAAATAATACTATTATTATAATATTACTTATATGAAAAATAATATTTATATGAAAATGTAATACTTGTATGAAAATTGTACTTGTATGGAAGATAATAGTTGTATAAAGAATAATACTTGTATGAAAAATAATGCTTGTATTAAAATAATACTTTTAAAATAATATTACTTATATGAAAAAATAATATGTATATGAAAGTTTAATACTTGTATGAAAATTAGTACTTGTATGGAACATAGTACTTGTATGCAATATCATAGATGTGTCGTTGACGTGCCAAAAAACATTTATGATGGTTGTATGAAAACTCGTACAGCTTGTATGGAAAAAATGATGGTTGTATGAAAACTCGTACAGCTTGTATGGAAAAAATGATGGTTGTATGAAAACTCGTACAGCTTGTATGGAAAAAATGATGGTTGTATGAAAACTCGTACAGCTTGTATGGAAAAAATGATGGTTGTATGAAAACTCGTACAGCTTGTATGGAAAAAATGATGGTTGTATGAAAACTCGTACAGCTTGTATGGAAAAAATGATGGTTGTATGAAAACTCGTACAGCTTGTATGGAAAGTATGAAATTTAAGCTATTATCAAATTATTAGACCTTTACTATGCAAATTTTGTGTATATAAAAACACGATATTTGTATGAAAAGAGTTTAATTCTTTCATAAATAGTTTTAATATTTTATACTTTTTATTAATTCCCAGTATGATACTTGTTAGTTCAAAGGGGAAATGATAATCTCTTGAGGATTTTTCATTTCCAAACTATAAGCCCTTATTTTATTAATTAGTTTTAGTAAATTTAAGTGGTCAAGTATAAATTTTTTTTCTTTATTAACCATTAATTCTCTTAGTATTATAAATGTGTGAGAAATGATTTTAATAATTCTCTTTGAGAGGATTTTTCATTTCCAAATTTTAAATCACTACTGTTTTATTACTACTAGTTATATTAGTAGTAATAAAATAAAAGAGAAAAATGGTTCAAGTATAAAAAAAATTATACGATTTTGCGGATATTTTATTTATGAAAATTTTGTTACACGTTATAAATGAAATTATTAATTTCATATCATATAAATATTTGCATACATTTTTTAATAAATGTATGAAATATAAAAAAATGCAATGAAATTAAGTAAATGATAAATAATGGTATGTATAAAAAAGGAAATTATTTTTTATAAAACCCTCAATACCAATATTATCCAATCGTTCCTATATATAATATTTTATAATATATATAAAGGAATGAAAAGAAAGAAATATAAAAATATTATTAAAATATTTTTAAAACGAAAAAATATTATTCTGGTTGATCCTGCCAGTAGTTATATGCTTGTCTCAAAGATTAAGCCATGCATGTCTAAGTACACACGAATTAAAAGTGAAACCGCAAAAGGCTCATTATATCAGTTATGGTTCCATAGATCGTTAACAGTTACTTGGATAACTGTGGTAATTCTAGAGCTAATACATGCAATATAAACACGGACCTTATGGAACGTGTGCTTTTATTAGGCTAAAACCAAGCGATCTTTTAGATCGTTATTATGGTTGAACTCTAGATAACTTGCAGATCGTATGGTCCCGTACCGACGACAGATCTTTCAAATGTCTGCCCTATCAACTTTTGATGGTAGTATCTAGGACTACCATGGTTGCAACGGGTAACGGGGAATCAGGGTTCGATTCCGGAGAGGGAGCCTGAGAAACGGCTACCACATCTAAGGAAGGCAGCAGGCGCGTAAATTACCCACTCCCAGCTCGGGGAGGTAGTGACGAAAAATAACAATACAGGACTCATATCCGAGGCCCTGTAATTGGAATGAGTACACTTTAAATCCTTTAACAAGGACCTATTGGAGGGCAAGTCTGGTGCCAGCAGCCGCGGTAATTCCAGCTCCAATAGCGTATATTAAAGTTGTTGCGGTTAAAACGTTCGTAGTTGAATTTGTGCTTCATACGGGTAGTACAACTATAATTGTGGTATGTACATTACCTTATGTATGTAAGCGTATTACCGGTGGAGTTCTTATATATATTGGATACAATGTATTCTTTATATATTCCTCCTATTTAAACCTGCTTCAGTGCTCTTCATCGAGTGTTGTTGTGGGCCGGTACATTTACTTTGAACAAATTAGAGTGCTTAAAGCAGGCTCCAAATGCCTGAATATTTTGTGCATGGGATAATGAAATAAGACCTCTGTTCTACTTTCATTGGTTTTTAGATCAAGAGGTAATGATTAATAGAAGCAGTTTGGGGGCATTAGTATTACGACGCGAGAGGTGAAATTCTTGGACCGTCGTAAGACTAACTTAAGCGAAAGCATTTGCCAAAGATGTTTTCATTAATCAAGAACGAAAGTTAGAGGTTCGAAGGCGATCAGATACCGCCCTAGTTCTAACCATAAACGATGCCAGCTAGCAATTGGGTGTAGCTACTACTATGGCTCTCTCAGTCGCTTCCCGGGAAACCAAAGCTTTTGGGCTCCGGGGGAAGTATGGTTGCAAAGCTGAAACTTAAAGGAATTGACGGAAGGGCACCACCAGGAGTGGAGCCTGCGGCTTAATTTGACTCAACACGGGAAAACTTACCAGGTCCGAACATAAGCGTGTAAGACAGATTGATAGCTCTTTCTCGAATCTATGGGTGGTGGTGCATGGCCGTTCTTAGTTCGTGGAGTGATTTGTCTGGTTAATTCCGATAACGAACGAGACTCAAATATATTAAATAGATGCTTTCAGGATTATAATGTTGAAGCTTATTATAGCCTTCTTTCATGCGTATTCTATATGTTTACAAATGTTTGAATGTGTTTATATAAGTGGAGTTGTACCTGTTGGTTTGTCCCATTATAAGGACACTAGCTTCTTAAATGGACAAATTGCGTCTAGCAGTACCGAGATTGAGCAATAACAGGTCTGTGATGCCCTTAGATGTCCTGGGCTGCACGCGCGCTACAATGAAAGTATCAACGTGTATTTCCTAGACCGAGAGGTCTGGGTAAACCGCTGAACCACTTTCATGCTTGGGATTGTGAACTGAAACTGTTCACATGAACTTGGAATTCCCAGTAAGTGTGAGTCATTAACTCGCATTGATTACGTCCCTGCCCTTTGTACACACCGCCCGTCGCTACTACCGATTGAATTATTTAGTGAGGTCTCCGGACGTGATCACTGTGACGCCTAGTGTTTCACGGTTGTTTCGCAAAAGTTGACCGAACTTGATTATTTAGAGGAAGTAAAAGTCGTAACAAGGTTTCCGTAGGTGAACCTGCGGAAGGATCATTATTGTATTCCTATCCGAAAAAAATTAAATATAATTTTTTAATCAAAAAAAAATTATATAAAACAATGAAAGAACAAAATATTTTTCTTGTTTTAATTTTGTTACTTTTTCATATAGAAAACAGAAAATAAAAACAATACAAACATCCAAGTTAATAAATGGACAAATGTGTTGTGTATTATTATAATATTATTATTATATAACACAACCATTAAAAGTCCATTTATTAGAAAAGTTATCATTTTATAATGGACAAATGTGTTGCGTGTGTTTGATTAAAAACCATTTAAAAGCAAAAAAAATTTTAAATATTAAAATTTTTATAAATCAAGCGTGTGATTAAACACACAAACCATTAAAAGCCCATTATTTATTGATTACTTATATAAAAGAAAACACCCATTTATAAACATTATATAGTTGTACTTAGAATTTATTCAACAAAATAAATGACAAGTTAATTTGTTTGCATTAACAATTTGGCATTTTTTTTTTATATATATAAAAATAATGCTGTTTTTGTAAACTAAGACATACGCAACGTAAAAATGTTTGGGTTAAAATTTGATTATTAATCTTTTGATTAATATGAAAATTAAAAGAAAAATGACATAAATATAAAAATTTTAAAAATTTATAACTCTAAGCGGTGGATCACTTGGCTCATGGGTCGATGAAGAACGCAGCAAACTGTGCGTCATCGTGTGAACTGCAGGACACATGAACATCGACATTTCGAACGCATATTGCAGTCCATGCTGTTATGTACTTTAATTAATTTTAAAGTGCTGCTTGGACTACATATGGTTGAGGGTTGTAAGACTATGCTAAATAAGTTGCTTAATATTTTAATTTAATTAAAATATTTTAAAGCAAATGGTATATTATTGGATTATATATTTTTAATCCATAATATGAATAGTCAAATATAAAAATATATATAATTAATTTTATATATTTTAAAAAATCCTCAAAATTAAGAAGCAAAAATCTTAGTATTCCTTAAAACGAAAACTATAACATTATATTTATAAAAATATAATAATTTTGTTTATATTTGGGGAATGTCTAGCTTAAAACTAAAATTTTTAGTCTAGAATTGCTCCATTAATATATTAAAAACAAAATATAAAAATTATATAATAATTATAATGTTTTCATATATTATTATTAATAAATATATGGATGAAAAGATTTTCTTAATGGATTTTTCAAAAAAAATATATACATAAATTAATCTATATATAAATTAAAAGCACGCAAATATAATAAAAAAAAATTTTTATACAACCTCAACTCATATGGGATTACCCCCTGAATTTAAGCATATTAATGAGGGGAGGAAAAGAAACTAACAAGGATTTTCTTAGTAGCGGCGAGCGAAAAGAAAACAGTTCAGCACTAAGTCACTTTGTCTTAATGGCAAATGTGAGATGCAGTGTATGGAATATCTTAATATCTAGTATGAGAAATTAGCGATTTAAGTCCTTCTTAAATGAGGCCATTTACCCATAGAGGGTGCCAGGCCCGTATAACGTTAATGATTACTAGAAAGATATTTCCAAAGAGTCGTGTTGCTTGATAGTGCAGCACTAAGTGGGTGGTAAACTCCATCTAAAACTAAATATAACCATGAGACCGATAGTAAACAAGTACCGTGAGGGAAAGTTGAAAAGAACTCTGAATAGAGAGTTAAATAGTACGTGAAACTGCTTAGAGGTTAAGCCCGATGAACCTGAATATCCATTATGAAAAATTCATCATTATATATGTAATATTAATTTATTAATATTATAATAATAGTGTGCATTTTTTTCATATAAGGACATTGTAATCTATTAACATTAAAACCTATTTATCAAAAGATCATTGGCTTTAAGTTTATTTTAATTAATTTGCTTTATTGCTTATTAACATTAAATAAATGCCTAATGATTTGATAAAGTGTTGATAGATTTATTATATATAATGCTTAAATTCATTTTGAATTTTACAATAATTTTATTATCATTGATTTTAATATTTATTGTATGCATTTATATGATTTACAATGCGAAAGATTCAGGATACCTTCGGGACCCGTCTTGAAACACGGACCAAGGAGTCTAACATATGTGCAAGTCATTGGGTTATATATATAAACCTAATGGCGTAATTAACTTAACTTTATTTAATGGGATTAATTTTTAGTCTATTTTCTTTTAAATAGTCTATTAATTCAATCCCGGGGCGTTCTATATAGTTATGTATAATAATAATTTATTATTATTTATACCTCTAACTGGAGCGTACCTTGAGCATATATGCTGTGACCCGAAAGATGGTGAACTATACTTGATCAGGTTGAAGTCAGGGGAAACCCTGATGGAAGACCGAAACAGTTCTGACGTGCAAATCGATTGTCAGAATTGAGTATAGGGGCGAAAGACCAATCGAACCATCTAGTAGCTGGTTCCCTCCGAAGTTTCCCTCAGGATAGCTGGTGCATTTTAATATTATATTAAATAATCTTATCTGGTAAAGCGAATGATTAGAGGCCTTAGGGTCGAAACGACCTTAACCTATTCTCAAACTTTAAATGGGTAAGAACCTCACCTTTCTTGATATGAAGGTTGAGGTTATGATATAATGTGCCCAGTGGGCCACTTTTGGTAAGCAGAACTGGCGCTGTGGGATGAACCAAACGTAATGTTACGGTGCCTAAATTAACAACTCATGCAGATACCATGAAAGGCGTTGGTTGCTTAAAACAGCAGGACGGTGGACATGGAAGTCGTAATCCGCTAAGGAGTGTGTAACAACTCACCTGCCGAAGCAACTAGCCCTTAAAATGGATGGCGCTTAAGTTGTATACCTATACATTACCGCTAAAGTAGATGATTTATAATACAATTTCGATTGAATTATAAATTTTGAAACTTTAGTGAGTAGGAGGGTACAATGGTGTGCTTAGAAGTGTTTGGCGTAAGCCTGCATGGAGCCGCCATTGGTACAGATCTTGGTGGTAGTAGCAAATAATCGAATGAGACCTTGGAGGACTGAAGTGGAGAAGGGTTTCGTGTGAACAGTGGTTGATCACGAGTTAGTCGGTCCTAAGTTCAAGGCGAAAGCCGAAAATTTTCAAGTTTTAATTACAACATATCATCACAAAAAAAAAAAAAATTATACAAATAAATTTAAAAAAAATTTTTTAGAATCAAAAGGAAAAACAATATATTTATAAAAGAAACAAACAAAAATTTTTCGAAATTTTTATTTTCTTTATAAAAAAAAAAATTGTTTTTTCAATTCAAAAATTTTTTTATTTGTATTTTTTTTTTAAATTGATTTTTTGAATTTTATTAAACACTTGAATAATTTTGAACGAAAGGGAATACGGTTCCAATTCCGTAACCTGTTGAGTATCCGTTTGTTATTAAAAATGGGCCTTGTGCTCATCCTGGCAACAGGAACGACCATAAAGAAGCCGTCGAGAGATATCGGAAGAGTTTTCTTTTCTGTTTTATAGTCGTACTACCATGGAAGTCTTTCGAAGAGAGATATGGTAGATGGACTAGAAGAGCATGACATTTACTGTTGTGTCGATATTTTCTCCTCGGACCTTGAAAATTTATGGTGGGGTCACGCAAACTTCTCAACAGGCCGTACCGATATCCGCAGCTGGTCTCCAAGGTGAAGAGTCTCTAGTCGATAGAATAATGTAGGTAAGGGAAGTCGGCAAATTAGATCCGTAACTTCGGGATAAGGATTGGCTCTGAAGATTGAGATAGTCGGGCTTGATTGGGAAGCAATACCATGGTTTATGTACTCGTTCTGGGTAAATAGAAAACTTCGGTTTTTGTTCCCCGGATAGTAGTTACGTAGCCAATTGTGGAACTTTCTTGCTAAAATTTTTAAAGTTATATATATTTTTTTAAATGTATATTCTTTTTAAATTATAACGATTATCAATTAACAATCAATTCAGAACTGGCACGGACTTGGGGAATCCGACTGTCTAATTAAAACAAAGCATTGTGATGGCCCTAACGGGTGTTGACACAATGTGATTTCTGCCCAGTGCTCTGAATGTCAAAGTGAAGAAATTCAAGTAAGCGCGGGTAAACGGCGGGAGTAACTATGACTCTCTTAAGGTAGCCAAATGCCTCGTCATCTAATTAGTGACGCGCATGAATGGATTAACGAGATTCCCACTGTCCCTATCTACTCACTCTCAGTGTGGATGCCGAAGCGTACGGTTGTGTTCTAAGCGGAAATATTGAAAGTTTTATTGCGATAGACAAAGTGGTAGAAGTGTGCGGTAGTGGGAAAATTGTGCAAAAACCTTTGTTGGTGTTTTTAGTGGTTTTAACAAGACAGTTGGAGCACCCACTTTTGAGGTCGGCTGAAGGTCAATCTCCGGCGGAGTCTCAACTTGTCATTTGTGCAAAGTTGTTGGTAATTGACAGTGACAATTTATAAATTTGGAGCACCCACTTTAGAGGTCGACTCAAAGTCAATCTCCGGCGGAGTCCCAGTTTGCCAGTGTGCTAATTTGTTGGTTTGCCTTGCCGCGTGGTTTCGACTTAACCTCAAAATCCGCGCCCGTGTAAACAAGTGTGTTTGTGTGCGCGATTCTATCGACTGCGAGCGTGTACCCAGTGGTGAACTTGAGTGTGTCAATACTGATCCCTTTGGATACAGTGTTGGACCACTTGCTCTGTGGAAAATCTCGCCACTGTTTCTGTGGCGTGACGGTAACCAGTACTCGCAGGGGTACCAGTGACGGTAGTGTTTTTAGTCGGCCAGTTCGGTTCGGCGTCACTTTCGTATCGGCCGACTCATTCCCGATACGGGGAACAGTGTTCCGTCCGTCGGGACGACGGTAGTGGTCCGCGTCAGCTGTTTGCTGACAGTGCGAGTGACGTCACCGCGCTTTAGCTATAGCCGACTGGTTCGTCTTCTGCCGTTGCTGTACGCCCCTTGTGGGAGGTTGCTGCTGCTGTCGCAGTTCCAGTGCCGGATTTGCTATTGGGCGCCGGTTCGCCTTTGGATACAGGCCCGCATTCAAAGCGAAAGGAGGAGTGTCTGGTAGCTGTTTGCACGGGTAAGTGTTTTTTGTGGGAGGGTCGAACCCCCGCGATGGGAAAGGGTAAGCGCACGCGCGCTAGGCGCGAGGCTGACGGTGCAGATGGTGCTGGTGGGACGAAGTCGGCGTTTGACGATTCGACCTCGGGTGGTGAGTGTGAGGGCCCTTCGTCGTTGCCAAGCTCGCCTCCTAGGCAGCTTACGAAGCTTGGTCCCAAAAGTGCGGGGAAAAAGAAGGAGATAACCCTGGTTGGCGGTACGACGAAGTGCGCGGGTGAGGGCGTGGGTTCGGTAACCCAACCCAAGCACGATTTTGTGCTTAATAGCACGGGTGCGATCCCCAGAAAGGTCGCCACCGAGGAGGAGAAAAGGGTGGAAAGGGTGATGGCCGACATCAAGAAACGTGTTGAAGAAAGGATGGCAGGTGAGTCCAAAGGGACAGGGATGACGGACAAGACGGATAAGTCTGGGGCTGAGTCGGACGTGGGTGACGAGGAGGACCTGACGGAAGCGACCAACGGAGACGACTTGGGAGACGATGCTGACATGGAGGACGAGGACGACGACAAGGTAGGAAAAGGGGAAGTAAATAAGGGATCTAAAGTTGGGGTAAATGGGGGGATGAAAAATGGAGCAAATGGGGGGATAAAGAAAGTTGGCCTCCTGGGGGATGACCCTAATAGGGACAATTCCTATATTGTCCGTATGAAGGGGATCACGGCCAGGTTTAGTAAACTGGTCTTCGACGACAAGGGCGCGAGTCTCCAGTCCGCGAAGCAGCTGATGGAGGTGTCCTCGGATTACGAGACCCTCCTGATGACGGCCATTGCCGAGAATGCTCGTCTTCGTGGACAGGTCGAGGCGCTTTGTAAGCGTGGTGAAGTTTTCTCACGCAGTCGGGGCCTCACAACCCCCGACCGCGTGGCAATGCCAGCGCCGCGCTTGCCAGCGACGGTTGGACCCGCGCCAGTGGCGTTGAAGCCAGCGGTGGAAACTTGGTCGGCGATTATCAGGAGTAATGTTCCTGATATGTCCCCCAAGGAGGTTGAAAGGAAGGTGGAGAAAGAGGTGTTGCCGGCTTTGGGTGTCAGAGTGCACCAACTGAAGCCGATAAAGGCAGGTGGTGTGGTTCTCCGAACTCGTTCGGAGAAAGAGAGGGAGAAAGTGGTGAACCACGAGAAGTTTAAGGAAGTGGGCTTGAAGGCTAGTGTGAATAAGAAGCCGGGAGCCAGGGTCGTTGTGATGGGGGTTGATACGGGGATTTCCCCTGACGAGTTCATGGAGGAACTCCATCGGCTCAACTTCCAGGACATCAGCCCTGGTGGCCTTAAGGAAGGGATGAGGTTGGTCAGTCGCCCCTGGACGGTGGCCCCTGACGGAAGGACGACCGTAGTGCTTGAGGGTTCGGACGAATTAACGTCCGAGCTCTTGCAGAATGGTCGTGTTTACGTCAAGTGGTTCTCCTTCCGGGTGCGACCGTTTGACCTGATCCCTGCCTGCTTCAGGTGCATGGGATTTGATCACCGCGTGGCCGAATGTAGGGCTAAGTCCGATGTCTGTCGGAGGTGCGGGCGAGAAGGGCATACTGCTGCACGCTGCGACAATGATCTTCATTGTCGCAACTGCGCCTTCAAGGGTAGGCCTGCCGGCCACTCAATGGTGTCCGAGGCTTGCCCTCTGTATGCTGCCGTTGTCGCCCGGGCCCTCGCCAGACATTAATGATGGAGGTACGCCTCCACCAATTTAATTGTCAGGGCGGGTACGCGGTGATGTGTGAGTATGGTGCGTGTATGGCTGAAGAGGGTTGTGGCATTGCCCTGCTCCAGGAGCCTTACTGCACCAATGGTGTAGTAAGGGGTCTCCCTGGTGGCTTTAAGGTCTTTGTCGACCTTAAGGGCAATGCCGCGGTCGTTGTGAATGAACCCAGTTTTGAGTGCATGTTGTTGAGTGCGACTGATTTTGGAGTGTGTGTTGGCATCGAGGGTCCTTTTGGTAGAATCCTCGCTGCCAGCATATACTGCAAATTTGGGGAGCCCATGGAGCCCTACATCCAATACCTGGACACGGTGCTACTTCTTGCAAGTAGCACGCCAGTCGTCATTGGATTGGATGCGAATGCCGTCTCCCCTGTGTGGCACAGTAAGTTGTCCAGACATTTGCCTGGATACCCGAGCCACGCACGGGGGGAGGTGCTGGGTGAATGGGTGGTGTCAAAAGGTGTGTATGTGATGAATGAGCCGAGTGAATTTTATACGTTTGATGGGCCCATGGGTACGAGTGATATTGATGTGACACTTATGAATGAGGCAGCAACTAGAGTGTTTGAATTTCGGTGGAGTGTAAGGGGAGGAACAGGAATAAGCGACCACAATCTAATCGAGATTGTGTTCGCTCCTCGATCCTCCCCAGGTGTAATAGAAAGTGTAAATGAGGAAAAGATATGGTGCGCTGCTGGAGCGAATTGGAAGTTGTACGGGCAGCAAGTGCGGTCAGCGGTGTACTCAATACCGCTGAGCGCATTTGAGGAACTGTCCGTTGACGACCAAATTGCTCGTCTGAATGAATGTATCTGGAGAGTGAATGATAGTATGTTTCATAGGTGGAAGAGAAAACGGTATAAGCGCGTCAAGTGGTGGACGCGTGAGCTGACCGAGAAGAGGAGATCCGTCAGGCACGCGAGACATCTGTTTCAGCGTGCAAGGCGGGTCAACTCGGATGACGTATCTCAGCTCAGGAGTCAATCAAAGAGGGAAATGCGTGAATATAAGAGAATGTTGGTGAAAGTTAAAGAGGATGAATGGCGGAGTTTTGTGGCGGATAACCGTAACGACCCCTGGGGTCAGGTCTATAAGATCTGCCGGGGTCGTCGGTTAAACGAGGTGAATTCTCTCCGCGTCGGAGAGACTACTCTCTCGACGTGGAGAGAATGTGCGAATGTTCTGCTAGAGGAGTTCTTTCCTAGGGCGGAGGTGCAGGTTCCCCCAGCACAGGAGGTACCTGTACCCCCACTAGAAGACGAGGAGCTAGGATATGCATTTGGCCTGGTTAGGTCTAAACGGTCTCCAGGTTTAGATGGGTTGAGCGGAGAGATGTGCAAATGCTTGTGGAAGTTCATCCCGGAATATCTGAAGGCCGTTTACAACAAGTGCATATGGGAGGGTTATTTTCCACGCGAGTGGAAAACAGCTAGGGTTGTCGTTCTCCTGAAGTCGCCCGATAAGATCAGGAGTGATCCCAGATCTTATCGGGGCATAAGCCTGCTTCCAGTGCTTGGAAAAGTACTGGAGAGGGTGATGGTGGAACGACTTCAGGAGGTTTCTCGGGGGACGGGGTCGGATAGGCAGTATGGGTTTAAGAAAGGACTCAGTATAGAGGATGCGTGGATGCATGTTCAGGATGTTGTGGGGGGTAGTGTCAATAAATATGTCCTTGGCATATTTATTGACTTTAAGGGGGCGTTTGACTACCTGCGCTGGGATAGGGTCATCGAGCGGTTGGAGGAGCTCCGCTGCCCGGAAATAACCTTGTGGCAGAGTTACTTCTCGGGCAGAAGAGCTTCTATCGTTGGTGTGAATGGAAGTGTGGAAATTGAAGTGGCTCGTGGCTGCCCGCAGGGATCCATCTGTGGTCCATATATATGGAACATGATGATGGACTCCCTGCTTCGGCAGCTCGAGCCACTTTGTAAATTGTGTGCGTATGCGGACGACCTCCTCCTTATGGTGGAAGGCCAGTCAAGAGCAAATGTGGAGCGCCTCAGTGAGTCACTGTGTCAAATAGTGGCTAACTGGGGCGCTCATGTGGGTGTTGACATATCGGTGAGCAAGACCGCGATGATGTTGCTGAAAGGCAACTTGTCGCGGTCTCGCCCACCGGTTGTTCGTATAAATGGGGTCAGCATCAGGTACGCGACGCAAGTCAAATACCTGGGGCTGACTATGGGTGAACGGTTGAATTTTCTTCCACACTTGACGTATCTGCGAGAGAAAATGTTGCGTGTGGTTGGGCAGCTGCGCCGTATCTTAAGGAGTGAATGGGGCCTGAGTCGTGGTGCTGTGCGTGTGGTATATCGTGGCCTCTTCGTGGCTTGTGCTACGTATGGGGCCGCGATATGGTACCGCACGGTCACCACGAACCCGGGCCTCAAGCGTATTCTGAGTGTGCAAAGGGTGATAATGTTGGGTAGTGTATCGGTGTGTCGCACCGTCTCCACGGAGGCGATGCAGGTGTTGATGGGTGTTCCTCCTCTCGACCTGGTGGTTATACAGCGTGCTGTTTCCTTCAGGTTGAGAAGGGGGATGGGTGTGCCGTTGCTGCAGAATGGGTGGATCTCCGACGATGATGTGGGGAGGGGCTATTTGGAAAATAAGAGGCGGTTAGAGGTGTGTGTTTTGGAGAAATGGCAGGACCGTTGGAACAATAGTTCCAAAGGAAGGGTGACGTTCGAGTACATCAAAAATGTCTCGTTTGTGGCAGAAAATCCAGACTTCAGGTTCAACCTGAGTCTGGGTTTTCTGCTAACGGGCCATGGTCCTCTAAACGAGTTCCTGTTTAAGAGGAACCTGAGTGAAAGTAGGGGTTGTATGTGTGGGGCTGAGAGTGAAAACTGGTTGCATGTGTTGTGTGAATGTCCGATGTACTCGGACGTCAGGGATCTTAGTAGTTGGGGTATCAGTGTGTCTGAGAGTGGGGTGGATGTTAGTGAGGCCCTCTCCACTAGTCAGAATGTTGATGGTTTGAATGCGTATGCGAGAATGGTGTTTAGGCGGCGGCAACTTATGTTGCCGGCGTCGGATGCGGAGTAAAGTGGACTTGTGCGTGTGATTGGGGGTTTTCAATCCCACTTTCTTAACAGGCGACCAGTCCGGAGCTGGTGGAAGCTCATATCTGGTAGTAGTCTCTTTTAGAGGCTACGAGGTCCGACCGAGGACTATAAAGACGGTGCTACGGGGAGCAGATGGCCCCTGGAGTTCGCTCCAGCCTGCTCATGTGGGAAAGGCCCTTCGGGCGCTTCGTAGTGGCTGTGGTTGATATCCAAATCGCGGAAGAGGGTGGACTCTGTGCGTGAAGGGCGAACCCTTGTCCGGTTCGATTCTCTGAGCACTAGCTGGCACCGTCAGCTTTTTCTTGGGGGGTCGTATCTGGGCATTTGCTTGCCTTTTACGCACACAGCTCACTCTCGAATGTGGAGTTGCATTGCAACCGGGTGCCATGACCCATAGACTGGTAGAGGTATAGATAGACCTTGAACCCCACCAAGGTTGATAGCCCGTCCACCGCGGGCTATTAATTGGTACCAAAGTAAGCGAGCTTTGGGCGCTGGTCAAACGTTTTTGACCCGTGTGCTTTGAGCACCGTGAGGTTGAGCCGTCGCCGGCAGGTACTCACGTAAAACCTTAGAGACGCTGTCCCTATCTACTATCTAGCGAAACCACAGCCAAGGGAACGGGCTTGGAATAATTAGCGGGGAAAGAAGACCCTGTTGAGCTTGACTCTAGTCTGGCAGTGTAAGGAGACATAAGAGGTGTAGAATAAGTGGGAGATATATAATTTCGGTTTTATATCAACAATGAAATACCACTACTCTTATTGTTTCCTTACTTACTTGATTAAATGGAACGTGTATCATTGCTTAGCCATTATATGGATATATTTATATGTCTTATGGTATTGGGTTTTGATGCAAGCTTCTTGATCAAAGTATCACGAGTTTGTTATATAATTGTAAACATATTTTAATGAAATGATAACATTTCGGTGTTATTATCATAATTAAAATTTGGTATAACTCCAACACTCAGGTATGATCCAATTCAAGGACATTGCCAGGTGGGGAGTTTGACTGGGGCGGTACATCTCTCAAATAATAACGGAGGTGTCCCAAGGCCAGCTCAGTGCGGACAGAAACCACACATAGAGCAAAAGGGCAAATGCTGACTTGATCTCGGTGTTCAGTACACACAGAGACAGCAAAAGCTCGGCCTATCGATCCTTTTGGTTTAAAGAGTTTTTAACAAGAGGTGTCAGAAAAGTTACCACAGGGATAACTGGCTTGTGGCGGCCAAGCGTTCATAGCGACGTCGCTTTTTGATCCTTCGATGTCGGCTCTTCCTATCATTGTGAAGCAAAATTCACCAAGCGTTGGATTGTTCACCCATTCAAGGGAACGTGAGCTGGGTTTAGACCGTCGTGAGACAGGTTAGTTTTACCCTACTAATGACAATTATTATTGCGACAGCATTCCTGCGTAGTACGAGAGGAACCGCAGGTACGGACCAATGGTACAATACTTGTTCGAGCGAACAGTGGTATGATGCTACGTCCGTTGGATTATGCCTGAACGCCTCTAAGGTCGTATCCGTGCTGGACTGCAATGATAAATATGGGGCAATTGCATTGTATGGCTTCTCTAAACCATTTAAAGTTTTTAAATTTTATTTATAAACGACAATGGATATATGTGATGCCAATGTTATATATAACATAGCAAATGCGGGAGGATTAAATATCACCTGTATGATGCGCTAGTTATATATTAAAACATTATTTAATACAATGACAATGCCTAGAATCAATTGTAAACGACTTTGGTAACGGGCAAGGTGTTGTAAGTGGTAGAGCAGCTGCCATACTGCGATCCACTGAAGCTTAACCTTTGCTTGATGATTCGAACAATAAAATTTGATAATTTTCAAATTTTTTTGTTTCCCATTCATCAAATTATATATTTTGTTGTCTTCAAAATATATATATATATAAACTCCTATTAAAAATAATAACGCAATAATAATTTAGCAGAAGTAAAACTCTCATATTATTTTATACAATAAAAAATCTTCTTTTTTTATATATACACCATGTATAAAATAATAACTTCTTCTAAATAAAAAGTATACATGTGATGTGATCATGATGATATGTTGATTAATGAAAAAAATTTAATTAGAAAATTTTACAAATATTTTAATATTACATCATCTTCTATCATGTGTATACATTTTTCAACTCTTAAAAATTATTTAAATTATTAACAGAAAGTAAAAACCTTTTATAACAATACTTTCTGCTCATGATAAATAGATAATTATATCACAATTGTATTGAGAAAAATAAAAATTATAAAGGCAAAATACAATAAAATTGTGTTTTATGTGCAAACAATTATAATAATAATAAGAACAACACAATACAATTACTATTTCATAATATCATCCAATATTTATACGGCGATAGTAACTATGACACTCTTAAGATAGCTAAATGTCTTCTCATCTAATTAGTATTGCGCATAAATGGATTAACGAGATTCCCACTGTCCCCCTATATTGGACAAATTCTCAAAGATGATCATAAAAAGCTATTAATGAAAATAAGCGAAAATTATAATAACAACACTTTTCATATTAATACTTTTGTACGGCGGGAATAACTATGACTCTCTTAAGGTAGCTAAATGCCTTGTCATCTAATTAGTGATGCGCATAAATAGATTAACAAGATTCCCACTGTCCCCCTATATTGCACAAATTCTCAAAAATGATCATAAAAAGCTATTAATGAAAATAAGTGAAAATTATAATAACAACACTTTTCATATTAATACTTTTGTACGGCGGGAATAACTATGACTCTCTTAAGGTAGCTAAATGCCTTGTCATCTAATTAGTGATGCGCATAAATGGATTAACGAGATTCCCACTGTCTCCCTATATTGGACAAATTCTCAAAGATGATCATAAAATTTCATAAAAAGCTATTAATGAAAATATGTGAAAATTATACTAACTAACAACACTTTTCATATTAATACTTTTGTACGGCGGGAATAACTATGACTCTCTTAAGATAGCTAAATGCCTTGCCATCTAATTAGTGATGCGCATAAATGGATTAACGAGATTCCCACTGTCCCCCTATATTGGACAAATTCTCAAAGATGATCATAAAAAGCTATTAATGAAAATAAGTGAAAACACTTTTCATATTAATACTTTTGTACGGCGGGAATAACTATGACTCAAAAATGATCATAAAAAGCTATTAATGAAAATAAATGAAAATTATAATAACAACACTTTTCATATTAATACTTTTGTACGGCGGGAATAACTATGACTCTCTTAAGGTAGCTAAATGCCTTGTCATCTAATTAGTGATGCGCATAAATGGATTAACGAGATTCCCACTGTCCCCCTATATTGGACAAATTCTCAAAGATGATCATAAAAAGCTATTAATGAAAATAAGTGAAAATTATAATAACAACACTTTTCATATTAATACTTTTGTACGGCGGGAATAACTATAACTCTCTTAAGATAGCTAAATGCCTTGTCATCTAATTAGTGATGCGCATAAATGGATTAACGATATTCCCACTGTCCCCCTATATTGGACAAATTCTCAAAGATGATCATAAAAAGCTATTAATGAAAATAAGTGAAAATTATAATAACAACACTTTTCATATTAATACTTTTGTACGGCGGGAATAACTATGACTCTCTTAAGGTAGCTAAATGCCCTGTCATCTAATTAGTGATACGCATAAATGAATTAACGAGATTCCCACTGTCCCCCTATATTGGACACATTCTCAAAGATGATCATAAAATTTCATAAAAAGCTATTAATGAAAATAAGTTAGAATTATAATTACAACACTCTTCATATTAATACTTTTGTACGGCGGAAATAACTATGACACTCTTACGATAGCCAAATGTCTTCTTATCTAATTAGTGATGCACATAAATGGATTAACGAGATTCCCATTGTCCCCCTTACTTACTTACTTAAAATAGCCTTTAACCGCCTAGGCGATTTTGGCCGTCCCCCTATATTGGACAAATTCTCAAAAATGATCATGAAATTTCATAAAAAGCTATTAATGAAAATAAGTATGAAAATAAGTATGGCGGAAATAACTATGACTGTCTTAAGGTAGCTAAATGCGATGTCATCTAATTTGTGACACGCATAAATGGATTAATGAAATTCCCACATTTTTCAACTCTTAAAAATCATTCAAAAAATGTACACGGCAGAAGTAACTATGACTTTCTCTTATTATCATCTAATTATTGACCGGCATGAATGGATTAACTGTACCTATCATAGAAATTCTCATAGCTAAACTTAAGTTTTCATAATAATACTTAAGCTAGTTGAGATATGAGATATTAAACAAAAACGTACTAATATATAAGGAAATGTAATTTTATTTATACGAATAGTGATAATATTATGAAGATTTCTTACATCCAAACTATATTATTAATTTGCTAGTAGTAGTAAATTATATTAAATAATTTATCATCAATATATGGTTAAAATTTATGTCTTTCTATTTTTTGCTCATATAAACCCACTAAAATTGTAAAGCAACTGAGTGCATTTTAATAAGATTTTCATTCATGTTTAATAAATAGTAAATTTTCATATAATTTCTGCGATTTGGGGGTAAAATAATAATACTTGTATGAAAAATAATATTTGTATGAAAATGTAATACTTGTATCAAAACAATACTTGTATAAAAATAGTACTTGTATGGAAAATAATGGCTGTATAAAGAATAATACTTGTATGAAAAATAATACTTTTATGATAATATAACTTATATGAACAATAATATTTATATGAAAATATAATACTTGTATGAAAACAGTTCTTGTATGGAAGATAATAGTTGTATGAAGAATAATACTTGTATGAAAAATAATACTATTATTGTAATATTACTTATATGAAAAATAATATTTATATGAAAATGTAATACTACTTGTATGAAAATTGTACTTGTATGGAAGATAATAGTTGTATAAAGAATAATACTTGTATTAAAATAATACTTTTATGATAATATTACATATATGAAAAATAATATTTATATGAAAATGTAATACTTGTATGAAAAATAATATTTATATGAAAATATAATACTTGTATGAAAATAGTTCTTGTATGGAAGATAATAGTTGTATGAAGAATAATACTTGTAAGTAAAATAATACTATTATTGTAATATTACTTATATGAAAAATAATATTTATATGAAAATGTAATACTACTTGTATGAGAATTGTACTTGTATGGAAGATAATAGTTGTATAAAGAATAATACTTGTATGAAAAATAATACTATTATTGCAATATTACTTATATGAAAAATAATATTTATATGAAAATGTAATACTTGTATGAAAAATAATATTTATATGAAAATATAATACTTGTATGAAAATAGTTCTTGTATGGAAGATAATAGTTGTATGAAGAATAATACTTGTATGAAAAATAATACTATTATTGTAATATTACTTATATGAAAAATAATATTTATATGAAAATGTAATACTACTTGTATGAGAATTGTACTTGTATGGAAGATAATAGTTGTATAAAGAATAATACTTGTATGAAAAATAATACTTGTATGAAAAATAATACTATTATTGCAATATTACTTATATGAAAAATAGTATTTATATGAAAATGTAATACTTGTATGAAAATAGTATTTGTATGAAAAATAATATTTATATGAAAATATAATACTTGTATGAAAATAGTACTTGTATGGAAGATAATAGTTGTATAAAGAATAATACTTGTATGAGATAATAATACTTGTATTAAAATAATACTATTATTATAATATTACTTATATGAAAAATAATATTTATATGAAAATGTAATACTTGTATGAAAATTGTACTTGTATGGAAGATAATAGTTGTATAAAGAATAATACTTGTATGAAAAATAATGCTTGTATTAAAATAATACTTTTAAAATAATATTACTTATATGAAAAAATAATATGTATATGAAAGTTTAATACTTGTATGAAAATTAGTACTTGTATGGAACATAGTACTTGTATGCAATATCATAGATGTGTCGTTGACGTGCCAAAAAACATTTATGATGGTTGTATGAAAACTCGTACAGCTTGTATGGAAAAAATGATGGTTGTATGAAAACTCGTACAGCTTGTATGGAAAAAATGATGGTTGTATGAAAACTCGTACAGCTTGTATGGAAAAAATGATGGTTGTATGAAAACTCGTACAGCTTGTATGGAAAAAATGATGGTTGTATGAAAACTCGTACAGCTTGTATGGAAAAAATGATGGTTGTATGAAAACTCGTACAGCTTGTATGGAAAAAATGATGGTTGTATGAAAACTCGTACAGCTTGTATGGAAAGTATGAAATTTAAGCTATTATCAAATTATTAGACCTTTACTATGCAAATTTTGTGTATATAAAAACACGATATTTGTATGAAAAGAGTTTAATTCTTTCATAAATAGTTTTAATATTTTATACTTTTTATTAATTCCCAGTATGATACTTGTTAGTTCAAAGGGGAAATGATAATCTCTTGAGGATTTTTCAT
>CAXKVI010000180.1:87500-90000 GCA_964058755.1 Campiglossa producta
CGTAACAAGGTTTCCGTAGGTGAACCTGCGGAAGGATCATTATTGTATTCCTATCCGAAAAAAATTAAATATAATTTTTTAATCAAAAAAAAATTATATAAAACAATGAAAGAACAAAATATTTTTCTTGTTTTAATTTTGTTACTTTTTCATATAGAAAACAGAAAATAAAAACAATACAAACATCCAAGTTAATAAATGGACAAATGTGTTGTGTATTATTATAATATTATTATTATATAACACAACCATTAAAAGTCCATTTATTAGAAAAGTTATCATTTTATAATGGACAAATGTGTTGCGTGTGTTTGATTAAAAACCATTTAAAAGCAAAAAAAATTTTAAATATTAAAATTTTTATAAATCAAGCGTGTGATTAAACACACAAACCATTAAAAGCCCATTATTTATTGATTACTTATATAAAAGAAAACACCCATTTATAAACATTATATAGTTGTACTTAGAATTTATTCAACAAAATAAATGACAAGTTAATTTGTTTGCATTAACAATTTGGCATTTTTTTTTTATATATATAAAAATAATGCTGTTTTTGTAAACTAAGACATACGCAACGTAAAAATGTTTGGGTTAAAATTTGATTATTAATCTTTTGATTAATATGAAAATTAAAAGAAAAATGACATAAATATAAAAATTTTAAAAATTTATAACTCTAAGCGGTGGATCACTTGGCTCATGGGTCGATGAAGAACGCAGCAAACTGTGCGTCATCGTGTGAACTGCAGGACACATGAACATCGACATTTCGAACGCATATTGCAGTCCATGCTGTTATGTACTTTAATTAATTTTAAAGTGCTGCTTGGACTACATATGGTTGAGGGTTGTAAGACTATGCTAAATAAGTTGCTTAATATTTTAATTTAATTAAAATATTTTAAAGCAAATGGTATATTATTGGATTATATATTTTTAATCCATAATATGAATAGTCAAATATAAAAATATATATAATTAATTTTATATATTTTAAAAAATCCTCAAAATTAAGAAGCAAAAATCTTAGTATTCCTTAAAACGAAAACTATAACATTATATTTATAAAAATATAATAATTTTGTTTATATTTGGGGAATGTCTAGCTTAAAACTAAAATTTTTAGTCTAGAATTGCTCCATTAATATATTAAAAACAAAATATAAAAATTATATAATAATTATAATGTTTTCATATATTATTATTAATAAATATATGGATGAAAAGATTTTCTTAATGGATTTTTCAAAAAAAATATATACATAAATTAATCTATATATAAATTAAAAGCACGCAAATATAATAAAAAAAAATTTTTATACAACCTCAACTCATATGGGATTACCCCCTGAATTTAAGCATATTAATGAGGGGAGGAAAAGAAACTAACAAGGATTTTCTTAGTAGCGGCGAGCGAAAAGAAAACAGTTCAGCACTAAGTCACTTTGTCTTAATGGCAAATGTGAGATGCAGTGTATGGAATATCTTAATATCTAGTATGAGAAATTAGCGATTTAAGTCCTTCTTAAATGAGGCCATTTACCCATAGAGGGTGCCAGGCCCGTATAACGTTAATGATTACTAGAAAGATATTTCCAAAGAGTCGTGTTGCTTGATAGTGCAGCACTAAGTGGGTGGTAAACTCCATCTAAAACTAAATATAACCATGAGACCGATAGTAAACAAGTACCGTGAGGGAAAGTTGAAAAGAACTCTGAATAGAGAGTTAAATAGTACGTGAAACTGCTTAGAGGTTAAGCCCGATGAACCTGAATATCCATTATGAAAAATTCATCATTATATATGTAATATTAATTTATTAATATTATAATAATAGTGTGCATTTTTTTCATATAAGGACATTGTAATCTATTAACATTAAAACCTATTTATCAAAAGATCATTGGCTTTAAGTTTATTTTAATTAATTTGCTTTATTGCTTATTAACATTAAATAAATGCCTAATGATTTGATAAAGTGTTGATAGATTTATTATATATAATGCTTAAATTCATTTTGAATTTTACAATAATTTTATTATCATTGATTTTAATATTTATTGTATGCATTTATATGATTTACAATGCGAAAGATTCAGGATACCTTCGGGACCCGTCTTGAAACACGGACCAAGGAGTCTAACATATGTGCAAGTCATTGGGTTATATATATAAACCTAATGGCGTAATTAACTTAACTTTATTTAATGGGATTAATTTTTAGTCTATTTTCTTTTAAATAGTCTATTAATTCAATCCCGGGGCGTTCTATATAGTTATGTATAATAATAATTTATTATTATTTATACCTCTAACTGGAGCGTACCTTGAGCATATATGCTGTGACCCGAAAGATGGTGAACTATACTTGATCAGGTTGAAGTCAGGGGAAACCCTGATGGAAGACCGAAACAGTTCTGACGTGCAAATCGATTGTCAGAATTGAGTATAGGGGCGAAAGACCAATCGAACCATCTAGTAGCTGGTTCCCTCC
>CAXKVI010000180.1:95000-97651 GCA_964058755.1 Campiglossa producta
AGTCTAGAATTGCTCCATTAATATATTAAAAACAAAATATAAAAATTATATAATAATTATAATGTTTTCATATATTATTATTAATAAATATATGGATGAAAAGATTTTCTTAATGGATTTTTCAAAAAAAATATATACATAAATTAATCTATATATAAATTAAAAGCACGCAAATATAATAAAAAAAAATTTTTATACAACCTCAACTCATATGGGATTACCCCCTGAATTTAAGCATATTAATGAGGGGAGGAAAAGAAACTAACAAGGATTTTCTTAGTAGCGGCGAGCGAAAAGAAAACAGTTCAGCACTAAGTCACTTTGTCTTAATGGCAAATGTGAGATGCAGTGTATGGAATATCTTAATATCTAGTATGAGAAATTAGCGATTTAAGTCCTTCTTAAATGAGGCCATTTACCCATAGAGGGTGCCAGGCCCGTATAACGTTAATGATTACTAGAAAGATATTTCCAAAGAGTCGTGTTGCTTGATAGTGCAGCACTAAGTGGGTGGTAAACTCCATCTAAAACTAAATATAACCATGAGACCGATAGTAAACAAGTACCGTGAGGGAAAGTTGAAAAGAAC
This sequence comes from Campiglossa producta, assembly GCA_964058755.1. Taxonomy (NCBI): domain Eukaryota; kingdom Metazoa; phylum Arthropoda; class Insecta; order Diptera; family Tephritidae; genus Campiglossa; species Campiglossa producta. The sequence continues at coordinate 95,590 of CAXKVI010000180.1, forward strand.
TCTGAATAGAGAGTTAAATAGTACGTGAAACTGCTTAGAGGTTAAGCCCGATGAACCTGAATATCCATTATGAAAAATTCATCATTATATATGTAATATTAATTTATTAATATTATAATAATAGTGTGCATTTTTTTCATATAAGGACATTGTAATCTATTAACATTAAAACCTATTTATCAAAAGATCATTGGCTTTAAGTTTATTTTAATTAATTTGCTTTATTGCTTATTAACATTAAATAAATGCCTAATGATTTGATAAAGTGTTGATAGATTTATTATATATAATGCTTAAATTCATTTTGAATTTTACAATAATTTTATTATCATTGATTTTAATATTTATTGTATGCATTTATATGATTTACAATGCGAAAGATTCAGGATACCTTCGGGACCCGTCTTGAAACACGGACCAAGGAGTCTAACATATGTGCAAGTCATTGGGTTATATATATAAACCTAATGGCGTAATTAACTTAACTTTATTTAATGGGATTAATTTTTAGTCTATTTTCTTTTAAATAGTCTATTAATTCAATCCCGGGGCGTTCTATATAGTTATGTATAATAATAATTTATTATTATTTATACCTCTAACTGGAGCGTACCTTGAGCATATATGCTGTGACCCGAAAGATGGTGAACTATACTTGATCAGGTTGAAGTCAGGGGAAACCCTGATGGAAGACCGAAACAGTTCTGACGTGCAAATCGATTGTCAGAATTGAGTATAGGGGCGAAAGACCAATCGAACCATCTAGTAGCTGGTTCCCTCCGAAGTTTCCCTCAGGATAGCTGGTGCATTTTAATATTATATTAAATAATCTTATCTGGTAAAGCGAATGATTAGAGGCCTTAGGGTCGAAACGACCTTAACCTATTCTCAAACTTTAAATGGGTAAGAACCTCACCTTTCTTGATATGAAGGTTGAGGTTATGATATAATGTGCCCAGTGGGCCACTTTTGGTAAGCAGAACTGGCGCTGTGGGATGAACCAAACGTAATGTTACGGTGCCTAAATTAACAACTCATGCAGATACCATGAAAGGCGTTGGTTGCTTAAAACAGCAGGACGGTGGACATGGAAGTCGTAATCCGCTAAGGAGTGTGTAACAACTCACCTGCCGAAGCAACTAGCCCTTAAAATGGATGGCGCTTAAGTTGTATACCTATACATTACCGCTAAAGTAGATGATTTATAATACAATTTCGATTGAATTATAAATTTTGAAACTTTAGTGAGTAGGAGGGTACAATGGTGTGCTTAGAAGTGTTTGGCGTAAGCCTGCATGGAGCCGCCATTGGTACAGATCTTGGTGGTAGTAGCAAATAATCGAATGAGACCTTGGAGGACTGAAGTGGAGAAGGGTTTCGTGTGAACAGTGGTTGATCACGAGTTAGTCGGTCCTAAGTTCAAGGCGAAAGCCGAAAATTTTCAAGTTTTAATTACAACATATCATCACAAAAAAAAAAAAAATTATACAAATAAATTTAAAAAAAATTTTTTAGAATCAAAAGGAAAAACAATATATTTATAAAAGAAACAAACAAAAATTTTTCGAAATTTTTATTTTCTTTATAAAAAAAAAAATTGTTTTTTCAATTCAAAAATTTTTTTATTTGTATTTTTTTTTTAAATTGATTTTTTGAATTTTATTAAACACTTGAATAATTTTGAACGAAAGGGAATACGGTTCCAATTCCGTAACCTGTTGAGTATCCGTTTGTTATTAAAAATGGGCCTTGTGCTCATCCTGGCAACAGGAACGACCATAAAGAAGCCGTCGAGAGATATCGGAAGAGTTTTCTTTTCTGTTTTATAGTCGTACTACCATGGAAGTCTTTCGAAGAGAGATATGGTAGATGGACTAGAAGAGCATGACATTTACTGTTGTGTCGATATTTTCTCCTCGGACCTTGAAAATTTATGGTGGGGTCACGCAAACTTCTCAACAGGCCGTACCGATATCCGCAGCTGGTCTCCAAGGTGAAGAGTCTCTAGTCGATAGAATAATGTAGGTAAGGGAAGTCGGCAAATTAGATCCGTAACTTCGGG
>CAXKVI010000181.1:0-35000 GCA_964058755.1 Campiglossa producta
ATTTTAAAATTTTCGTTTTGCCAGAAACATGAATGTGATGCAAAATTTTTACGTATACGCCGTGGAGCCTGTCGTTGAGTGCTACACTTTCAAGTTTCTGGCAAAACAGAAATTTTAAAAATTTAAAGTTCAGTTTTTAAACATTTTCGTTACGCCAGAAACATGTGCTACACATTCATGTTTCTGGCACATCGAAAATTTTAAAAAAATTTCTTTGGAAATTTTTAAAAGATGAGTAAATATTAACGTAACTAAAATTTAAAATTTTGCGAGAGGAATAAACTTTCAAATACGATTTCCCAAAATTTTAATTTTGGCACATTCATTCTTTTGGTAAGCGAGCGACGATATATCTTTGATCCTTTTTAATTACTTTCATATTAACTTCCTTAGCCAATATCAGCCATTCCTTCTGACGAAATCTTGAACGATCTTTCAATTGTGATTAAAAATATTTTCTAAAACTTACTCAATTTGCTGACTAAATGTTATTGCCTTGTACTTAATGCTTTTTTTAAATTTCCGAATATATTCCATACAAAAAAAGTGGGCGTGGCACTCAATTGATTAATCTATTTGCTGCCTCAATGTTGTTACACCCAGAAAGTTTATCTTTATGTTATGTACTGAAAATAACTTTTTGAGTATCTTCAAAAATATTCGATGTAAAAAAAGTGGGCGTGGCCTTTATTCGATTTCGCCCATTTTAAATAGCGATGGAAGATGAGTGTCAGGAAACAGGATCCCTAAGTTTTAAGGTATCTCATAATTTTCTGAAATTATTGTGTTCCCAGATGGGCGGGCGGACATGGGTTAATCCATTTTCCTTTTTTCCTGTACGATTTACAGGGTTGCCAACCATGTATCTAATTTTTTTCTTAAATTGAGGAAGATATGCCAATATGGTTATCAAGTAAAAGGTATTTTCTGCCGCATAGCAACTATGATATTTTTTTGAAGTGTGGTCGCTATCTAGGGTTGCCAACTAACCACAGTTGGTTTATTACTTCGTATATCGACCACTATCTCGGTAGCCTATTGACCGATTTGGATGGAATTCGGTACATGAAAAGTATGTTTCATTCTAAGGATTTCTACTTGGGTGCTGCCACTTGGTAAGGTTTTCAGGGTTGCCACCTATTTGAACAGAAAATGTGGGTCAACACATCCAGACGGCATCGTCGTGCCGCATTTTATTTAATTTCCAACTTAAGGCTGATACACGGGTCCATTTTTGTCGTTCCACTGCTTTCCACCTTCAAGTACAAGGTGTAGATCGATCGAATTACTTTCCACCGTGTAGGAACGACAAAAATCGACCAGAAAATCGACCCGTGTAAATGAGCCTTTATGTAGTCAGCTAAATCCTGTTGAATATCCTCTTATTAGTTGCCAAAGTATTTCTACCGATTTCGTTGCTAATTTTAAATAACAAAAAAACATACTTAAGGACTTGTTTCCGCCAGTTAGCTTTTAAAAGCTTTTGACCCAATATTTCTTGAGCAAACAGCAACACTAATAAACGGTTTTGAATAATAAAATTTTACATTTCGCAGAAAATCACTTACACTCCAAAATCGTGCTAAGAATATGCGAGCCAAGTCATTAATGCACTACGTTTAATAATTCATAGCTCCTTAAAAGCTGCCGTCAAATAAGTACCAACTACTGTTAAAATGCTAAACAATTTCCAGCACTCAACGCGAATAATACTTGCAACTTTGTGCTTCATTTTTATGAATATTACACAAAATGAGCTTCTAATGTTTACCGAGCCGATGTTGAATGCTTTTAACTGCACTCGCATTTCAAAACACTAACAAAACAAACAAAAAATTAAATCCTTGCTCATGCAACTCAAACTGGTTGCATACCATTTGCGCCTATGTACTTAATTGCAGCAACAAAGTCAACAAATTATGAGCGAAATTTAAAAGCTGAGCTGCCTTGCGTTTACTTGAAGTGGAGTAAGCAATAAAGGAAATGACGTGCAGTAAAATCACAACAAAAACAAAAGAGGAAGGAAGTTGAGGCGTGAAAGCGCGCTCTCTGTTGAAGCGTCATGTGAAGCAGGGGTGGCCTAGTGGTGGTGCGGAAGACTGGTGGCTGGCCAAGAAGGGACATTTAAATGCGTGTTTACATTTAATAGCAAAAAAAGCTTAATTGGGTTAACTTGCTAAGTTGCTGAGCTTATCTGTAAGCAAAATTACTTAAAAGCGCCTGAGTGCCTACTTTTTGGGCAGCACAACATGAGTGTCCTAGCTCAACTTTTTTTTACGATTTTTTAATACGTTTTTAGATTGCCTAACTCAATTTAAATGCACTTTCAGTTATATTTAGCTTACACATGCAATTGCATGTTGTTGTTTTTGTTTTTCTAAAGGCGTCTAAAGAACTTTTCATGTTATATAAGTGGGCGCAAATCGAAAAATTCCGCTTGTTTTGCATATTTTAAAATTCCGCTCTGATTTACGGTACTCACACACACACTTATGTTTAACCTGGCGCCTAGTCAGCTGTTTTGTTGTCCTTTTTACCTTTATATGACTTGCTGTTATTGTTTTATTCTATTAGTACAAAAATATTCATAACATGCCTAACTAGTTACATATTTACATATCTACATATCCTAGTTGCCTTTGACCCGTGTCTTGTGTGTAACGAAAAGTCACTTGCGTGTCAATGTACGTGCTTACCGCTATCAACTAACTTGGAAAGTAGTTGGCATTTCTGTTGCTGTTGGCGTCGCTCGTTGAAATTAGCATTTCAGTTAGTAAGCTGCTAAAAGGCATTCATTAGTTGCGATTTTTTTAAGTTTCCATGGGTCTTATGGGTTAGTGTTGGATTGGACAAATATAATTGGCTAAACGTGGACTTGAACCGAATAGGTACCAAACTTTCTTCTCTCGCAACGGAAACGGAAACAAAATTGTGAGGGGAACTTTATATAATTAATTTTATTTTATTTTACTTTATTTTATTTTATTTTATTTTATTTTATTTTATTTTATTTTATTTTATTTTATTTTATTTTATTTTATTTTATTTTAATTTATTTTATTTTATTTTATTTTATTTTATTTCATTTTAATCTATTTTATTTTATTTGATTTTATTTTATTTTATTTTATTTTATTTTATTTTATTTTATTTTATTTTATTTTATTTTATTTTATTTTATTTTATTTTATTTTATTTTATTTTATTTTATTTTATTTTATTTTATTTTATTTTATTTTATTTTATTTTACTTTATTTTATTTTATTTTATTTTATTTTATTTTATTTTATTTTATTTTATTTTATTTTAATCTATTTTATTTTATTTTATTTTATTTTATTTTATTTTATTTTATTTTATTTTATTTTATTTTATTTTATTTTATTTTATTTTATTTTATTTTATTTTATTTTATTTTATTTTATTTTATTTTATTTTATTTTATTTTATTTTATTTTATTTTATTTTATTTTATTTTATTTTATTTTATTTTATTTTATTTTATTTTATTTTATTTTATTTTATTTTATTTTATTTTATTTTATTTTATTTTATTTTATTTTATTTTATTTTATTTTATTTTATTTTATTTTATTTTATTTTATTTTATTTTATTTTATTTTATTTTATTTTATTTATTTTTTTTTTTTTTATTTTTTTTAATTTTATTTTTTTTTATTTTATTTTATTTTATTTTATTTTATTTTATTTTATTTTATTTTATTTTATTTTATTTTATTTTATTTTATTTTATTTTATTTTATTTTATTTTATTTTATTTTATTTTATTTTATTTTATTTTATTTTACTTTATTTTATTTTATTTTATTTTATATTATTTTATTTTATTTTATTTTAATCTATTTTATTTTATTTTATTTTAATCTATTTTATTTTATTTTATTTTATTTTATTTTATTTTATTTTATTTTATTTTATTTTATTTTATTTTATTTTATTTTATTTTATTTTATTTTATTTTATTTTATTTTATTATATTTTATTTTATTTTACTTTATTTTATTTTATTTTATTTTATTTTATTTTATTTTATTTTATTTTATTTTATTTTATTTTATTTTATTTTATTTTATTTTATTTTATTTTATTTTCTTTTATTTTATTTTATTTTATTTTATTTTATTTTATTTTATTTTATTTTATTTTATTTTATTTTATTTTATTTTATTTTATTTTATTTTATTTTATTTTATTTTATTTTATTTTATTTTATTTTATTTTATTTTATTTTATTTTATTTTATTTTATTTTATTTTATTTTATTTTATTTTATTTTATTTTATTTTATTTTATATTATATTAATTTTTTTAATTTTATTTTATTTGATCTTATTTTATATTTTTTACTTTATTTTTTCTTAATTTTTTTAAATTTAATTTAATTAAAAAAATAAAGCAAACACCGATTCCGAACTATTCGGTAACCGAATCCGAATAATCAGTCTCACACTAGTCAGAATTTTTATGATTCGTCCATACGTCAGCAGCACATATTCTTTGTAGTTTATGACCCATTTGTGTCGCCATAATTCATACATTAACCAAATGAGTGGATTTAATTAAAGCTAAAAGGAGTATGTGAAATGTAACTTTTGTGTTACAAATCTGATTGTGAATTCACAAAAAAAATATTCTACGACAGCTTTAAAGCAAGTCCTCCTTGCCTAACGATGGGCTGCAACTCTTTCCCAACATACTTCTCTTCAAATCCATCCTCATACCTACTCCAACTGGATAAACTTTGCCTCTTTCACTGGCAGCTATTTTAGAACTCAGTTAACTCGCAAACAAAATTCTAAAAAAACTCAAATTCAAGTTTTCAAAACAAAATAAACCAAAAATTCAAAAATTTGGTTAAAATTTGTTTAAAAAAAAGAGAAAACTCGCAAAATTTTAGTTAAACACAGCCCTTAAGTTTTTGTCTAAAACGCAAGCTTTGTCATCCTTAGCGTTAAAATTTCCTCATCCACCATGGCACTTTTACGCGTTTTCAATCGAGTAGCAAATTATCGTAATTGTCCAATGTTGAAAATTGTGGGTGCTCGCAACATTGTCTACCATCCAACAAGTAAGGAAGAAAAGAAAAGTCTTGCGGACTATGATGACGGCTATTATTATCGCAATGGTGAGGTAAAATATGCGCAAGCGTTACGCAATAAGCAAGCTGAGGTTCTGCGCTACGACGATTTGTATTACAATATAAGCCGCAATAGGCGTGTTTTCAATGCGAAGCATGTCGACTTTCCAAATTGCCAGTGTGACGAGGATTTGAGGGAATACGAAAAGGCGAAAGCTAAGCAGCCGCGTTCGGAGACTGCAGCCCCTGTGAAGGATAGTTGCCGTTTATATACGCTTTAGAACCAAAATGAGCTAGATATTAGGAGTGCAGCTGTAAAGCTAGCATGACTGTACTCTATAAGGATGCAATATGAAGACATGCTTATATAAAAATAAAGTTTTAATTTAATTAGGAAATAATATTTTGGAAAATAAATATTTTAGAACTTATAAAAATGTTTTTATACTGGAGCTTAGTAATACATAGATGATAGATTAATGCTCGCATAATGAACCTAATTTAAATGATTAGAGGTCTCGCCTCTATCTTAATCTGGTTCCGCTCAGTTTGTGCTGACTGGGATACCTTCTGCACCCGAAATTTTTCCTTTCTTAGGATTTGTAGAACTTTTGGAGGAATTAAGAAGCCGCGTTGTAAAGTATGTATCTATTTCAATTAACATGGTCTCCAGAGAAAGAACGGAGGGCATTCGAATTTGCGAATAAGAACGTGTTATGAACGCATAAATACATATCAACCGCGACTCATTCTCGAATCAATGTATGAACGTTCTTCTTGTCATTCATCTTCAGAAAAGAATGCGTGCATTGGAGGAACTTTCTTCTTGAACGTGAAACCAAAAAATCTTATGTCGAAATTTCTTGGTTCCATTCCAGAGCCTGTAGGAACCTTTTTGCGAAGAATTTGAGACATTTTTCGAGTTCCTTTGGGTCTTTTTCGTAACTTTGGGATAAATTTGGGAATTTATCGGGATCATTTTGGGACTTTTTCGGGATTGTTTCGGATCATTTCGATACTTCTTTGAGACCACCTTTGGAACTTTGGGATACATTTGGGAATTTCTCTGGATTGCTTTTCGGAATCATTTTGGTACATCTTCGGGACCACTCATGGATAGTTTTCGGGAATGTTTTTAGATCAATTTTGGATAGTATTCGGGACGATTTTCGAATCGTTTCGGGACCATATCGGAAACCATTTCTGTAATTTTTTTACCATTCCGGGATTTTTTGTCGGGATCATTTTGGGACTTTCGGAAATGCTTTGGATTATTTCATGATTGTTTTCGGGATTTGCTTTGGAATATTTTCGAGATTGTTTTCAAGATTGTTTTTAGACCATTTTGGCAATGTTTTCGGGTTTATATCAGGATTTTTATAAAATCATTAGGTTTTTTCGAATCATTTCGGAGTTGTATTGGGATTTTTTTAGAACTGTTTTCGAGATCATTTTGAGGATTGTTTTTGGAATCATTTCGCGACTTTTTCGAATCATTTCGAAATTGTTTTCGGGGTCATTTAAGGACTTTTTCGGGATTGTGCTCGTGATAATTTTTTGCCTTTTTATGGATTATTTCGGTAATTTTTCGGTATCATTTCGGGACTGTTTTTGGAATCATTTAATTATTTTAGGGATTTGTTTGGCAATACATACTTCAAAAGGCATACAATTATTTAGGGCAACCGTGAAATGTATTTCAGATTAACAAAAAAAAATCAAGAAAGTAGATAATGGACTAGAAATCCCTCAACAATTGCAATAAACTTGGCTTTAAGTGCATTGTACCTTTCCTTGTCCTTTTTTAATTTTTAAAATTTTGAAAAATCTCAGCAGCTCAGTTTTAAAAATCTTTTTTAATAACTTTCAAAAATTAAACGAAAATTTTTCAAAAAAAATTCCAGTTTCTTTCATACTAATAAAAATTCCTTTTTTTAACTTATTCAACAAAAAAATATAAATTCTAAAAAATAAAAAAACCAAAATTACTTCCTGGAAAACGCGAAATTCAAAGTTATAACGCATCTTCAGCTCTTCAGATAAAGTAGCACCCCGCAAAAAGTGCATACAAATACACACAAACGCATAAGCTTTGGTGAGTAAGAATGGCGCTCAGTTTAAAGATTGGTCAGAGTATCCTACAAGCCTTGCAAGTACCGTCATACTGCTCGTCATTCTGTCGCTCATTTGCCAGCAAGAGTAAGAAGCCCAACTATCGCGCTCAATGCGATGGCCTTGAGCCCCCATGTGGTGAAAAGCGTTTAAAAGAAAAGAAGGCAAAAGGCGAATGTCAAGAAGACAAGGAGAAAAAATCTAGCATGTGGCTAAATCCAGAATGTTGCTTGGACCTCTGCAAGGACGTAATGCCACGTTTCGATGATCTTTATTATAAACCTTCCGACAAAAGCAAGCGCAAATATACACGCACTTGGAATGAGTGTCCCGAATTGAGAATAGTACCAAAAAAGTTATGCTGTTACGAAAACATCAAGTATCCACCAATGGAAAAGCGTAAAAAGAAGGATATACCAGACACGGCATGCCCAATCGTCACCGAAGAAGAACGTGCTAGCTGTGCGACATTGGGTAATAAACGTTGCCGAAAAATCAGATTACCGGGTTGTGGTGTAGTGCGTGATCCACCTAGATGTTTCGTCATCAAACCGCCATCCAATTGCCGCAAAATATGCGCACCATATCCATCATTTTCCGAATGTAATCGTAAGAAGCCAAGGCCAAGGCATCCGGTCGAGTGCAAATGTTTAGTTGTAGGCCCGATTTGCCATTGAAAGAGCGTAAGTAACACATACTAAATAATGAACATAGCAAACAAATACTGCGTGTGGATGGTGAAGTGTGACGGTTTTGAAAACTACTGGGATATCTAAACGCTTGGTCGAATATTGTGTGTGCTGTGGAAAGCGTAGTTTTGGCGCATCAACTAACTTTATTTAAAGTTTCAACTTTCAGTGTCATGCTTGACCCTGTTTAGGGTATTGAAAGTTGAAATTTTTCAAGAAGCTTCAGGAGTTGCAAAAAACATTGGAAAAACTGTACATAAATATTTTGAAACTAGTTTGGCCCATTCTCGTACTTCAAAAAATCATTCTGCTTCAAAATTTACTCAAGTATCCTGGAACATATAGACTTATTTGTATAAAATCCAAAACTTTGTATATTAAGAACTTACTAACGAAAAACCTAAAGTACTAGAAATAAACGAAAACTAGTTTTGAAAAATTCTACACAAAATGTTTTTCTGAGTTGTCTAAGCAGTGTTTAACAACTTATTATTTTGTTTTATTTTATTTTATTTTATTTTATTTTATTTTATTTTATTTTATTTTATTTTATTTTATTTTATTTTATTTTATTTTATTTTATTTTATTTTATTTTATTTTATTTTATTTTATTTTATTTTATTTTATTTTTCTTTATTTTATTTTATTTTATTTTCTTTTAATTTATTTTATTTTATTTTATTTTATTTTATTTTATTTTATTTTATTTTATTTTATTTTATTTTATTTTATTTTATTTTATTTTATTTTATTTTATTTTATTTTATTTTATTTTATTTTATTTTATTTTATTTTATTTTATTTTATTTTATTTTATTTTATTTTATTTTATTTTATTTTATTTTATTTTATATTATTTTATTTTATTTTTCTTTATTTTATGTTATTTTATTTTATTTTATTTTCTTTTAATTTATTTTATTTTATTTTATTTTATTTTATTTTATTTTATTTTATTTTATTTTATTTTATTTTATTTTATTTCATTTTATTTTATTTTATTTTATTTTATTTTATTTAATTTTATTTTATTTTATTTTATTTTATTTTATTTTATTTTATTTTATTTTATTTTATTTTATTTTATTTTATTTTATTTTTCTTTATTTTATTTTATTTTATTTTATTTTATTTTCTTTTAATTTATTTTATTTTATTTTATTTTATTTTATTTTATTTTATTTTATTTTATTTTATTTTATTTTATTTTATTTTATTTTATTTTATTTTATTTTATTTTATTTTATTTTATTTTATACTCTTTGTTGCTTTTGACTTGTAGTCTATTGCTGTAAATACCGACGGTATTGTGAAGCAATTTTCGGGATTGTATGAAAATGTGTTTTTTGAGAAAAATTTACCCACGCGCTGCAGGAACCAGACAAGCCGACATATGTTTCGATGATACTGGAATTACATCTCTTCATGGACTTTTCTTCCCGGCATTGTGAGAGTCGAACTCACAACACTGTAGTGACTTGTATGCTAGAAGGTCTAACACCTTAGGCCACTACCCAGCTTGAAGGTAAACCCTTCTCAGTGTCCATTTATGCATATATTTATACTTCCATATAGCACATTTCTTTAATTTCAATGCTAACTTATATGAAAGATTTGCGAATTTTTAGGACTTGGTGTGAAACCTATGAAAGAATTTTCTATGCTTAATACACGAATATTTTTTCATTTTTTAAACATTTAAACTCTTTGTTGCTTTTGACTTGTAGTCAAATATATGCATAAATGGACACTGAGAAGGGTTTACCTTCAAGCTGGGTAGTGGCCTAAGGTGTTAGACCTTCTAGCATACAAGTCACTACAGTGTTGTGAGTTCGACTCTCACAATGCCGGGAAGAAAAGTCCATGAAGAGATGTAATTCCAGTATCATCGAAACATATGTCGGCTTGTCTGGTTCCTGCAGCGCGTGGGTAAATTTTTCTCAAAAAACATATTTTATTTTATTTTATTTTATTTTATTTTATTTTATTTTATTTTATTTTATTTTATTTTATTTTATTTTATTTTATTTTATTTTATTTTATTTTATTTTATTTTATTTTATTTTATTTTATTTTATTTTATTTTATTTTATTTTATTTTATTTTATTTTATTTTATTTTATTTTATTTTATTTTATTTTATTTTATTTTATTTTATTTTATTTTATTTTATTTTATTTTATTTTATTTAAATCAAAACTCAGTTGAAATTCAGTTCAGCTCCAACCCCACTTTTCGCATTCGGTTTATTATTTTCAAATTATTTTGCATAAATTCAATACCTCCGCCAGCCACTTGATTTGCCTCGTGCACGCTTGTTGTCATTGTCAGAAATAAAAAAAAAATTATTGAATGCAATGAAAACTAAAGACATGTTTCGTGCCAATTTTAGTATGCAAAATAATACATGCGGGCATTTGTTATTGTTGACATACCCATACGAGTACATCATTCGTTCACATGAGGCGCAGTAATTGCACTGCATACGTTGCTGCAGTTAAGAGTCGTGCGTCATTGCCACCTTTTTAAAATGCGTCAAGTGTGTCGTTGCTATTGTTCGCGTTGTTGCTTTTGTTGACAATGGTGGTTGTGGCATCACGTACCCTAATGCAAATATTTTCAGTACTTTGTACCTTTGCACATTTTCTAAAAAAAATTACTCATTTTAAGTAGTCGTTTTATTTATGCATAAAAAATCAGTTCAGTTGCGCTGTCAAGAGCACTTGGTTTTTCCAAATTATGTTCTACTACCTTTATTATAACCCGTACAACATAGTCTCGTTCAATGGTTTTAACCATACCATTACAATAACCATTACCGTTCATAAAAAAGACTTGATAGTTTAGAGTTGATACCACGCGTTTGTAGCATAAATCGAAACCGAAAAGTTCAAGTGGATGGATATGTTAAATAAATAATGCACCAACTAGATATGAAGTGAGAAAATTAACAGATTTCAAGATGACAACGGCAACAACATTTACAGACACTCTTTCTAATTTGTATCAAAAAACGCCAACAACAGTTGGTGGCAGAAACAAATTACTTTATCAAAATCCTTAAGTGGATGAAGGGTTTTCGTAGAATGGAATAGTGGGTATATGTACCTATAAGGAGATAACCTATATATGTTGTTATCGTCGGACGCAATTTATTACAAAGCGAAATTTGTTGTCAGTTTAACCGACATTCAAAATAAAAGTAACAAAAGCGCCAACAACAAACATTTAAAACTAAAAACAGCACTCATGTTATATGGAACAACAAAATAAACGCTGTTTTTTCGACTTTATGATTAAGTGAGTGTCTAATAATGAGTTAACGAAAAGTCTCTAAAAATTTCAAGTGAAAAAAAGGTCAAAGCATGAAGCCACATAACATAACAGCTACAACAACTGTCATGCAGCAGTTAGCGGACAGCACATTTGCCTATGAAGTATGTGCTTGTTGATAAGTAAACACACAGGATAGGGTGGCAAACGCTTTTCGGCTTATTTTGTTACAATTTTTCTTGCTTTCAACCAAAATTTAAGTTTTTTTTATTCGAGCTGCGTCTCTAAAAATGTTCTGTTTTCCACACGCTTTGTCTTTTTGACCCCAACAACGACACATTTTTTACATATTCATGGAAAAGACTTGGAAAAAGGGGAACTTCATGCTGGTTTATAGACACAATTTTTTTTTTTCTAAACGCGTCGGCTTTGCTGTGCTGTGATGAGACGCTTTGTTTGAAATGTTGCTGACAAACCACTTGTGTTGTTGTTTCTTGGTTGGATTTCAAATGAAACGCCAAATGCTTTGTTTTTTGTTGTGTTTTTGTTTTTTCTTGTTGTAAGTTCAACGCAATGCTTTGAGTTGCTTAAGCTGTTTTGCCGAAATTATTTATACAAAAAACTTGCGTCACTATTCTAGGCATCAAACGCTTACGTATTAACATATGGACGTTTGTAGTTATGTCCGCATACAAATAGCTTTGGCCCCTTACAGCGTCAGCCAACGCATGTAACAAAACTTTCAAGTACGTACATCACATGCATTTTTTGTTTTATAGGTAAGTATGTAGATTTGTGCATCTGATCAAATCGCATCACTCATCACTAGCAATTCATTGCCGCTGCTGCTTAAAGAGTTTCACGAATTTTTCTGTAGCACTTGCATTTCAACACTTTGTGTGGCAGGCACTTCAACAGCAGACAGACTGGCTGTCAGATTCACTAGGCGTAGTCGTTGTATGAGTAGGAATAAACATGAGTACGAATATATAAAGTATTTGACTGTAGACTTCTTTTAATATATTGAGATCGGTTAAAAGTCAATGATTTCAGATGTATCCCTAATAAAAAAAAAATTAAACAAAAAAATTAATCTTTTTAGTTTTTAGCGCAAACAAGTCGAAAAATCTCACAAACAATGCCAAATACGATGTTTGCAATTTCGAGCTTGTTGAAGGATCTTGTCAAACCGGTTTGTATTGCATTGTTAGGTAAAAATAATAACACTATACAGTAAAATAAACTTTTTTTTGGGTATGGGATCTAACCAACTTTTTGAAGAGATTGAGACACAAATAAAACAACTACGTAGCCCGTTTTTCGAAGTTAGCCTCCAAAATTTAGTTATGGGCTTTCGAAGCTCGAGAGTAGACTCTTATAATTTTGATTTTCCAATTGACTTCCTTGTTCGACTGGTATACACGTTTTGCCTTAAAAGTTGTCAAAGGGGTTGAAAAATGCAACAAACAATTCCAAATGCGATGATTGCAATTTCGAACTTGTTGAAGGATCTTGTCAAACCGATTTTTATTGCATTGTTAGGTAAGAATAACAGCACTATACAGCAAAATGAACTTTTTTCTGGGTATGGGATCTAACCAACTTTTTTGACGAGATTGAGACACAAATAAAAGAACTACGTATCCCGTTTTTCGAAGTTAGCCTCCAAAATTTAGTTATGGGCTTTCGAAATTCGATATTAGACTCTTTTAATTTTGATTTTCCAATTGCTGTATTTAAAAAATTAAAATAGGAAAAATGTGGGCGTGGTTTGCTTGACTTTCTTGTTCGATTGGTATACACTTTTTGTCAAAGGTGTCAAAAATTCGATCTTCGAAAAACTTCATGCCGTTGTGGAAAAAAGTATACCAAAAAAAAAACAAAGAAGTAATAAAAATTACACGGTACAGCAAAATTGAAATTTATTAAAATCCCAACGGGGGTTTCAACTGTTTCTGAAGATTTTCGCTGCGCTTAATCTGAAACTGTAGTCAGATTATTCGGGTCAAAATATTTTTTTTTTTTACTTCTCCCGATCTCTGAACAAACTACCCTCTGGAAAGAAAACTTTGGGTGACCCGAAAAATATGATTTCAGATTCGGATTCAGCACATCCAAAAGCTTTAGAAACCGACGAGAAAACCTCTGGGATTTTTTGGCTGTTGTACAGTGTTATTCAACTGGTCAAAAGTAAAAAAAAAATTTCAAAGTTCAAATTAAAATAAGTAAAAAAAAAATACTGTAAAGAACAGACAAGAATATTAATTATTTCCAAGAGTACTAATGCTTCTTCTTTGCCTTCCACATCTTATCTTGAATATTGCATTTTGCATCACTAATTTATTTTGCGTCGTCTTTAAAGACTAAACTGTCAAAACTCATTGCTGTCTAAATATGCCTAGTTATTTCCGACAACCAATTGTGTCTGCAATTATTTTCTGACTGTCGCTTTCTTTGATGTTCAGCATTTACTCTTTCCTTTAATGAGTATTCCATTTTTAGATCACTTAAGTGCTAGGAGAGATACATGACATCAACACCCACTTAAAATAGTACCATTTAAAGTACTCAAAAAAAAATAAAAAAAATTATATGAAATTAAATTAAATAAAAAAGATAACTCGTAAAATCCGGATTCACTTACATAAGAAGATACAAAAAAAAAAAATTTTAAATTTAAAAAAAAATTTAATAAAAAATTTAAACTTTAATAAAAAAATTAACTGAAGTAAAATAAAATTAAAATATTTAATTAAAGAAAGTAAAATTATAATAAAAAAATGTCCAGTAAAAGGTAGATAAATGGTTTTTGTGTCAGGAACGTTATTTCACTCTTGTAATTAAAAAATATCGATAGACAACATAGGCAATCGTTGTGAGTTTCTAGTACTTTAAACGCGGTAACGAATTAAAACAAGTAAAAAAAAGTCGTTAACACACAAAAAAAAAAGTAGGCCAAAATCAAAGTACTTTCGTCACCGCCTTAAAGCGCAACACAGATTTTTCATTTAATTTTCTACACTTTTACAGTCAAGCACATTTTGCCAGAAAAAAAAACAATCCCACATAGCCTCTACATCCATACTAACCTCGAAAGATAGATACTTGCACGCATCTGCACGCACTCAATCATCGTTGTTGCATTGCACAAGGCCTGACACTTTTGATAGCATCTTTCTCGGCACGCATCGGTTGAATGGCTTTTGGTAGCCAGCCGGTCAGATGGTCAGTCGGCAAGGCGGCTAAATTGAAAAACTTTTTAAGAGATACACAAAAAAAAGAAAGCAAAAGGTAAAAAAAAATGTT
This sequence comes from Campiglossa producta, assembly GCA_964058755.1. Classification (NCBI taxonomy): domain Eukaryota; kingdom Metazoa; phylum Arthropoda; class Insecta; order Diptera; family Tephritidae; genus Campiglossa; species Campiglossa producta. Next base: position 14,481 of record CAXKVI010000181.1, read on the forward strand.
GTGGAATTGAAAAATCACGTTAACACAATGCCGAATGAGGTGGCATGCAATAGTAAGCAACCAGTTTGCATAGCACAGTACCCCACTATGCTTTTAGACTTATGCTATGTTTACATGAGTTGTTGTTGTTGTTTTCATAGTAAATTGTTTTTGTATGTAGTCTGAAAATGGTTTTGTGGCTTTCAGACTTACATACATATATACTGCATAAAAGCTGTCAACACAGCTGCTTCCTAAGTGTGCCTAGGCACTAGGCCCTAGTGCATCTCTCCTGTTTATTCTTGCCTACACTTATTCCTAAAAAATTAGGTTTACGACACGTCAAATGGTAAGAGAAGGTGGACAATATTTCAAATAATCAAAATTAAATCTCCTTCTCTTCAATTCTAGCTCAATATTTCTCAACTTTTGCTATACACCATTTCATCTGGCTCCAGCAATTAAGTTCTATAAATACTGTTAAACCATATTTAAAAAAAAATCTAAAAAAATTAAATCTAATTTGTTTATCCAAAATTATTTTATCAGTATCGTTATTTGACTTCGTCAAATGCTAAAAATTGTCTACTAAATAAAATACAAGCAACTTATTATTTTCGATCCCTGTACTCTATAAGCTCCTTTATGTACCACTTCTCTTCAATTATAACTCAATATTTCTCAATTTTTACATGATACCTTTTTGTCTAGAACAGCAATTAAATTTTCAAATTAAATTTTCAAATTGCTGTTAAACCATATTTTAAAAGAAAATAACTTCTAAATAAAATTGAGATCTGATTTGTTTATCCAAAACTATTTTATCAGTATATGTGACTTCTGTTTCCTTCGTAAGCTTCTATAATTTTTCTGGTAAATAAAATGCAAACAAATCATTATTTTCGCTCCCTGTAGTCTATAAGCTCCTTAATATACTACTCTTCAATTTTAACTCAGTATTTCTCAATTTTTACTGATATCTTTTTGTCTAGTTCCAGCAATTAAATTTTCAAATTGCTGTAAGCCCATATTTTGAAAGAAAAAAGTTCTAAATAAAAATGAAATCTGATTTGTTTATCCAAAACTATTTTATCAGTATCGTTATCTGATTTCTGTTTTCTTCGTTAACAGCTACGATTTGTCTGGTAAATCAATTGAAAACAACTTATTATTTTCGCTCCCTGTACTCTATAAGCTTCTATATTTACTACTTCTCTACAATTCTAACGTAATATTTCTTAATTTTTACCTTATACCTTTTCTTCTAGTTCCAGCAATTAAATTCTAAAACTGCTGTAACCACGTTATATTCACTTCCTACATTGAATACACTCTTGAACTCTTTTTTGCTGGTGTCATAATTGTTTTTGTTTTTGACATTGTCAAACCTTGTTTTTATGGACATTTTCGGACATATTTCTCTACTTACATAGCTATGATTGCATGAAGCTACTTTTTATTGCTTTTTTGCGCCTGGCTGACTTTGAACTTACTACTCTACTCGTTTGAGTACATAAAAATATATGTCTCTATGTATGACCATCTCTACTTCGAGCTTACCATTCACTTTGAAGTTTTAAGCTAAATTGTTTGCGGCAAATATACAGACTTCCAAGCTATGCCAAAAAAAAAAGAAAAAGTTATTGTCTAACTCTACTTGACAGAACTTGTTACAAGACAGCGCATGAGAAAGATAGTGGACTATGAAAAATACCAAAAAAAATAGCTTAACGAAATGTAATGCTGTAGAAAGTAGCAAGTTAACCATGCAAGTTCCTGCAGCTCACTTCAGCAGTTCATATAATAGAAAAATGCTTGAGGGGCATGTTGCAAGATGAAGTGGAAAAAAGCTCGTTGACATTGGCGTAGTGGCATTTCAAATGAAATTGTCATAATTTCGGCAAAAGCACACATAGAAAGACCATTTCATTATAACTGCGCGCCTTCTTTCATCTCTCTCGGTACTTTGAGTTGCATCTGTGCAACATTTTTCATTACAGCAACTTAACTCATTACAAGGCAAATAATTATAAATACATAGATATACGTCGATAATACTAAATATTTCTAGTTATAATGGGCGTCTTTATTTGATATTCATCAGCTGTAACATTGTCGCTTTAACACTCACGCACGTCATTTAGTACTCTTTAAACAAATACTTTCCACTGACAACGCTGATTACTCAGTGTCATGCACTTTGTCAAAAAGGTGAATGCTTTTGTTGTTACTTTTGTTGTATGCTTACCGCCCGCTTGAAACTTATCCGACTTACCATATCAGTGATGGCATGCACCCTACATCACAAGTACACATGTTCTTTGATCTTTTTGTAATGATCTATAACCCAAGCGATCTCCCAGGCGTTCTCCCAAGCGATCTTTGTTCTGCATCTTAAAAATAAATTCCAAAAACCTCAAGAAAAGTATACGAACAAATATTTTCTGTTTAGCATATCAATTTCACTTCACTTATACCAACCTTTCACTCATTCTTTTCTTTCATTACATTTGTAATCCATCTAGCTATGCTTTCAAAGTTTAAAAATAACGGTTCAAAGTGCTCGTAACAATAATAGCGTGACAAATTTTTGTCTCCTCGTTGAATGATGAGTATAAGGTTTTGAGTAATGTTGGTATGTGATATGATTGAATGATCGCAAGTGATCTGTTGATAGCGTACTAAATTACTATGCATATTCAATGTGAGTTTCTAGTAATTTCAGAGAGGCGTGAGTCAGTGCGTTGAGCTGTCAAGTTGCCGCTTTTGATTGATGGGGACATTTTATAGAATTTTTTGTTAGATATGCAAGATCTAATTTGAATTGCTATGTGATAAAGGGTTATTTTTAAAGTTAATTGTTTGTAAATGAATAAGCTTGTCTGTGCATTTTATTAATGAGAACACATTTAGTTATTTTATATTCACTTTGCTGAAAGAATTCGAAAAAAATATGCATGTGAGTTCAAATCGTTCCTCGCTTAAAGCAGCTGATACATCACACAGAATAATTTTTGTCAACATGAACCATGTTAAACTAACAAAAAAGATAATGGTCAATTTGCGTGAGATAATGAGGCAGATAGTGTTATTTTAACAGGTTTTAATGTTAGTTTATTCATGTTAATTTAACACGAAGTGATGTTAATTTAACAGGAAGTCATGTTAACTTAACCCGAAGTCAAATTTTTCAACATGAGCTTCATGTTAAAATAACATGATGAAAAATAATAACCTGAAAAATGTTAAAAAAGTGTTGATTTTACATGAAATTCTTTCTCTGTGATCTCACAAGCGAAAAATGATTTGGAGTGTGATATGTGACCTTAATTTTTTAAATTTAATTTAAGTTAATTAAGTTTAAGCGTATACCTTACGTAATCGCTGATTAACAGTTTTCTTTCAACAGCTACTTTACGTCAACGATTTACACAGAGCAAAATGAGGTGGTCATATCAATTGACCTCACCGAAAATCGTACTTAGGTGACTTAAAAGCTCAACCCAGGTGTCTACCATGATGTCATCGTATACTTAAGCTTACCAGCGTCTAATTATAGCTTTGTTCTAAATGTCCCCACACTTCCTCACGTTGATTTGTTGCCTTCACGACAATTGAGCTCACAATATTTGACTGCTGAACGCAGGTGTCTACCATGATGCCATAGTGTACTTATGTTTGTTGATTTTACCAGTGTCATATTTTTCTGTGTAATACTTTCCTCTCAAAACATAATTTTTCCATTACCTTCTTCCAAGTGATTAAAAATTCAACAGCAGCAAATTGGAACTTAAATGAAACGTAGAAATTAGCTGTGCAAAAAAATAGCGAGAAAACCGCTAAAAGCAATTTCCATAGTTACTTAATTATATCTGCTATAATCATTTCGTTGCAATAAACAAAATGTAATTACAGCTTTTGCTAATAAACAATTTTAGTTTTTTTTTTCATTTCAGAAATAGCAAACTGTTACACATTATACGAGCCACTTTCTAGAAAAAAAGGGAAGCGTGATAACAAAAACAACAGCAGGAGCTCAAAGCTCTTTAGCTTTTCAAAAAAAAAGCAATAAATAGTTTATAAGTATGTGTGATTGTTTGCATGTGTGCTGTTATAGTAAATGTATTGGTGGTTAGCAAAAGTGAGGCAAAAACCGTAAATGTGAATTCTAACAGGAAGAAAAAAAGTCGAAGTAATTATTTTTTAATGTAACAAAATAATATCAGACAAAAACGATCAAGTCACGCAAATCTACTAAAGTCGAAAAGGTAGCAATAAAAATAACAACAACAAAAACTGTATGGCTCTGTAGTAAGTGGTAGAAAGAATATTGTGGTAAACAAGGCAAGAATGGCAAAATAAAATCAAAATAACAACAATAAGAATAACAAACACACGCAGCGTGAAGAAAAGTAAGAAATTTAATAAGAAATTTCAATCATCGCACGAAAGTGCTTCAGTGGCACAGCCAGTCACTGTAACACACATCCATATTTATAAGTTCATTTTGTGTTGCAGGTAGAATGTATAGTGGCAGCCAGAAAGCTAAGCAAGAATTGACCAATTTTTTTATAGAAAATTTGATTTAAATAAAAAAGTTAAAAAACACGTTCAGAGGTATTCGTTTTTGATTTTAGCTTCTCTATATGACTCAGCGGTTAACCGTTAACTTGCCAACACATATGCGAATTATTCTAGTCGCGGTCAAGACGACACGCACATGTCTCTAACAGAGGCAGGCATGCAAGAGTTGAAAAATATTTGTAGGAATGGAGTTTAATAAAATTTAATTAATATTAAATAACTTAATCCCTATAATAATAATATTATTATTTAATTTAACATAATTTTATATACATACATAATTTTATTATTCTAGTTTTATTATATTTTATTTTATTTTGTTTTATTTTATTTTTATTTAATTTAATCTAATTTAATTAATTTTATTAATTTATTTAATTTAATTTAATTTAGTTTAATTTAGTTTAATTTTTTTTTTTTTTATTTTTTTTATTTTTTTTTTATTTTATTTTATTTTATTTTATTTTATTTTATTTTATTTTATTTTATTTTATTTTATTTTATTTTATTTTATTTTATTTTATTTTATTTTATTTTATTTTATTTTATTTTATTTTATTTTATTTTATTTTATTTTATTTTATTTTATTTTATTTTATTTTATTTTATTTTATTTTATTTTATTTAATCTAATTTAATTAATTTTATTAATTTATTTAATTTAATTTAATTTAATTTAATTTAATTTAATTTAATTTAATTTAGTTTAATTTAATTTAATTTTATTTTATATTAATTTATTTTTTTTATTTTTTTATTTAATTTAATTTAATTTAATTTAATTTAATTTAGTTTAATTTAATTTAATTTTATTTTATATTAATTTATTTTTTTTATTTTTTTATTTAATTTAATTTAATTTAATTTAATTTAATTTAATTTAATTTAATTTAATTTAATTTAATTTAATTTAATTTAATTTAATTTAATTTAATTTAATTTAATTTAATTTAATTTAATTTATTTTAATTTAATTTAATTTAATTTAATTTAATTTTATTTAATTTAATTTTATTTTATTTTATTTTATTTTATTTTATTTTATTTTATTTTATTTTATTTTATTTTATTTTATTTTATTTTTATTTTATTTAATCTAATTTAATTAATTTTATTAATTTATTTAATTTAATTTAATTTAATTTAATTTAATTTAATTTAATTTAATTTAATTTAATTTAATTTAATTTAATTTAATTTAATTTAATTTAATTTAATTTAATTTAATTTAGTTTAATTTAATTTAATTTTATTTTATATTAATTTATTTTATTTTTTTTTTAATTTAATTTAATTTAATTTTATTTTATTTTATTTTATTTTATTTTATTTTATTTTATTTTATTTTATTTTATTTTATTTTATTTTATTTTATTTTATTTTATTTTATTTTATTTTATTTTATTTTATTTTATTTTATTTTATTTTATTTTATTTTATTTTATTTTATTTTATTTTATTTTATTTTATTTTATTTTATTTTATTTTATTTTATTTTATTTTATTTTATTTTATTTTATTTTATTTTATTTTATTTTATTTTATTTTATTTTATTTTATTTTATTTTATTTTATTTTATTTTATTTTATTTTATTTTATTTTATTTTATTTTATTTTATTTTATTTTATTTTATTTTATTTTATTTTATTTTATTTTATTTTATTTTATTTTATTTTATTTTATTTTATTTTATTTTATTTCATTTTATTTTATTTCAGCTAATTTTATTTTATTTCCTTCTATTTTATTTTATTTTATTTTCTTCTATTTTAGTTGATTTTATTTTATTTTCTTTTATTTTATTTTATTTCATTTTTATTTATTTTATTTTTTATATTATTTTTATTTGATTTAATTTAATTTAATTTATTTCACTTAAATTTTATTTTATTAAAGATCTTTATTAAAAGCTACATCATATCGTGTTTGCCACACTGCAGCGTATTGTCATGTTTGTAAATGGGTTCAACTCAGGCCAAGCAGCAGGCGTGCAGACGGTTAGCCAGTCAGCCGGTCAACGGCTAACACAATTTAGCAAAGTAAACATATCAGAAAAGAGTTGCGTTTCAAATTACACAGTTTTTTGTAGCAAATTTTTAATTATTTTCCGGCCCTTGTTTTCAAGTTTTACAAGTTTATTTTGATTTAATATACAGTTCCTTTAAGTTTGTTTTCAAAGGCGTTCACTGATTTATAAAACGAACTTCCGTTGTTATAAAAAAAGGAAGGTAAATATAAGAAAAGAAAAAAAAATATTCGAAATTTTTTTCTTGCCTACTCAACTTTCATTTTCTTCGTTGCACTCAATGTAAAAGGGTTACTGAAGTTCACAACTGGAGTAAAACTGCTCTTCTAGCAGATTTTTTTTATGCGGCTAACTGTCTCATATGTAAGTATGAAGAGTTTTGCTAGCGTTTTGGCACTTTTCTGTAAATTGCTATTGCACGATTCACAAATTATTTTTGTTAATTTAACAAAAGTGTAAATGAATGGCGTTTATGCGGTGAGAGGAATAGCTAAAGGAACTTATTCCAAGCCTGTTTAGTCGTTAAAGCTAGTCGGTTAATAGTGTTTTTGTTTTGCTACCGTTAGTTAGATGATCATTAAGAACATGACTGGTTATAGACTTATTGTATGGTTGTAGAATTTCGAAACTGTTTTGAGGTTCTCTTCTTAGATAACAAAGTTTGGTAAAGCTGACAGAATTTTTGTTGATAAAACAAAATTTTTGTTAAAGCAACAAGTTTCTGCAGTTAATTCAACAGCGAAGAAACTGTCTTTTTAAATTTACTTCATCATCTAATTAAATTGATCAAATGATCAAACAAAATTTTCTGTTGAAACAACAAACTACCGCAGTTAATCCAACAGCGAAGATACTTTCATTACTTTCATAGAACAAAGCTATAACTAGACGCCGCAAGCATAAGCACATGACGTCATTATGGTAGACACTTTCGTATAAGATGGCATAATGGTAGACACTTAGGTTGAGCGGTGAAGACACCTGAGGTCGATTCTCCGTAAAGGCAATGTAGGAACTCTGACATTTTTTTTTTTTTTAAATTTGACTTCTTTTGGTGTTAAAATAACATTTATTAGAAAAAGATAGCAAATTTTTTGCGAAATCGAAGGGGGTCAGATAAAAAATTTGTCGATTTCGCATGGAATGACCCATATAGAGCAATACCTCAAACAACAAATTTTCTGTTAAAACAAGAGTTAAGATAAGGTTTGGACGGTCAAAATCGCCTAGGCGGTTAAAGGCTATTTTAAGTAAGTAAGTAAGACAAGGTTAACAGTTTCAATGCAGTTGAGTCAACAGCTTTGAATGATGGAAAAGAGTTTATGGGTGATTTTTGTTTAATCAACTGATATTTGGTTGATATGATCAGCTCATTTTTCTGTGTGATTTTATTTTATTTTTTTCTATTTTTTTTTATTGTTTTTACATGACTTTCGAAATTAAACGATGATTTCCACTTTGTAATTAGGTTTCTAAATTTGGCTTGATCACATATTTCTGACCCAATCACCGCTGAATCATTACTTTAGATTTTTTTTAGCTTTAATTACAACTCATTCAAAAAAAAAAAAACAACTTACTTTGTTTTGGCATACATTGTGCACGCATATTTCTCTCATATTGCCATTTAAATGCCAAAAACCTTTTATTTGAAATCTTTAAAGGTTCTTTATTAAGCTGTCAGTTTCATAACTTTGGTCTACATGCATGACAGTTGAGTGCTCAATGGCGTTGGCAGATTTTTAAGCCATTACAATAATGGTCAGAGATTGCCTTCAAAAGTTGATGTTTGTTTATTCGTACATTTGAACATGTGTCTACTTAAGCAAATAATTGATGTCTATAATTTAAAATTGTTTCTTTTATATTTAAGATGGAGCTTAGTTTTTATTAAATACTTTCTGACCACGAAATTGTGTCATTCCGAATTTTAGGAATTCACCACAAACTTCAAGTGCCTCATTTTGACAGTTCATACGCCAACAAATGTTACAAATATGACTGATTGAGTGACACGTTTAGCTAAAAGAGAAATTTTGTTGAGACTTTCGGGTAATTGTTATGCCGATATCAAAAAAAATTAATATAAAAAAAATAATAATTTTTTATAGAAAAACAGAACGAAAAAACAAAAAATTAAAAATAAAAAAATTTGAAAGCAAATACCAACTAATGCCTAAAATCAAAAAATCGCTAAATGTGCTGATCATTTCACAAAAATTGCTAATTTACGTTCATTACCCTTTATTATAAATATCGATTATTCAGTAGCGGCTCAACTATTTTTTTTTTTTTTGTAAAAAATCCAAATCAATAAAAATTACTTGCACGCATATTTCCTAAAGCAAATAAACCAGCAAAAACAAATAATGCCAAGTTTGAAAATTAATTGCACTTTCAGCTGTTTGGATAGGCAAAACGTGGTTAACCTTAATTTGTGTATGTTAAGTGGCGCGAATGGCAGCTCAATGCGGATGAACAAATAAATGGATGAAAAGATATTAGAGAGATAGACAACCGAACAAGCTGTTTTGTTTGCTTTTACATAAGTAAAGGCGGCATCACTTTAACATTTAACAACTCGCAGACATAGAGGCTGCAACATTTAGCTTTGTAAGTTATGATGATGTATAAGACAGAGAAGTGGAATAACAGCTAGATCTAGTAATTTCCAACAATGAGATATTAACATCCATTCTATGCAATATACAGCAGGAAAAGTTTCGGTAGGTGGCGCTGTAGTCGAAATATTTTATATGGTTGCGTTTATTGTCCGACTATGGATCGTGTCCAAAGCTTAGTAGAATTTTTCTTACAAAATATATCTGTAAAAAAAATAAAAAAAGCCCTCCATGCAGTGTTTAATACAACAATTTAAAAACAAAATTAAAAACATTTAGTACTTGAAGTCTCATAGTTATTTTGTACCCTTGTTATAATCACTTATAGTATCTTGAACTTGTAAGCATTTGAAATGATTTGCGCATGCGCAACAGCCTCAAGCGCAAGCAAACGGCAACGTTAAATTGCGTCGACTTAGTAGTCAAATGTTGGATGTCGAATGGCTGATCAATGGATTTGAGCTTTGTTGTAGCGACTGTTGAATGGTAAGTTATTGGAAAAGTGAAAATAGCCTTGAAATTGTATAAAAAAATAACATCTTATATGAAATAGAGATGTTAAAGAAGTGAACTTATCGAAAACGGAGTTGGAAACAGATTTTTATCGGAATCGGAATGGAAATCGAAACTAGCCGCTGTTTTGTTTTTTTAGGTACTTAAATTTTTTTTCATTTTCATTTTTATTTTTACGTTATATTTTTTATTTATTTTACTTTGTTTGTTTGTATTTAAATTTCATTGTATTTTACTTTATTAATTTAATTTATTTTATTTTGATTTAATTTATTTAATTTTTTTATTTTTTTTTATTTCCTTGGTTTTTTTTTTTTTTGTTTTTTTTTTTTTTTATTTAAATATTTTATTTTATTTTATTTTTTTTTTTTAATTTTATTTTATTTTATTTTTTTTAATTTTATTTTACTTTATTTCATTTTATTTTATTTTATTTTATTTTATTTTATTTTATTTTATTTTATTTTATTTTATTTTATTTTATTTTATTTTATTTTATTTTATTTTATTTTATTTTATTTTATTTTATTTTATTTTATTTTATTTTATTTTATTTTATTTTATTTTATTTTATTTTATTTTATTTTATTTTATTTTATTTTATTTTATTTTATTTTATTTTATTTTATTTTATTTTATTTTATTTTATTTTATTTTATTTTATTTTATTTTATTTTATTTTATTTTATTTTATTTTATTTTATTTTATTTTATTTTATTTTATTTTATTTTATTTTATTTTATTTTATTTTATTTTATTTTATTTTATTTTATTTTATTTTATTTTATTTTATTTTATTTTATTTTATTTTATTTTATTTTATTTTATTTTATTTTATTTTATTTTATTTTATTTTATTTTATTTTATTTTATTTTATTTTATTTTATTTTATTTTATTTTATTTTATTTTATTTTATTTTATTTTATTTTATTTTATTTTATTTTATTTTATTTTATTTTATTTTATTTTATTTTATTTTATTTTATTTTATTTTATTTTATTTTATTTTATTTTATTTTATTTTATTTTATTTTATTTTATTTTATTTTATTTTATTTTATTTTATTTTATTTTATTTTATTTTATTTTATTTTATTTTATTTTATTTTATTTTATTTTATTTTATTTTATTTTATTTTATTTTATTTTATTTTATTTTATTTTATTTTATTTTATTTTATTTTATTTTATTTTATTTTATTTTATTTTATTTATTTTATTTTATTTTATTTTATTTTATTTTATTTTATTTTATTTTATTTTATTTTATTTTATTTTATTTTATTTTATTTTATTTTATTTTATTTTATTTTATTTTTGTTTGTTTTATGTTATTTTATTTATTTTATTTTATTTTATTTTATTTTATTTTATTTTATTTTATTTTATTTTTTTATATTTTATTTTATTTTATTTTATTTTATTTTATTTTATTTTATTTTATTTTATTTTATTTTATTTTATTTTATTTTATTTTATTTTATTTTATTTTATTTTATTTGATTTTATTTTATTTTATTTTATTTTATTTTATTTTATTTTATTTTATTTTATTTTATTTTATTTTATTTTATTTTATTTTATTTTATTTTATTTTATTTTATTTTATTTTATTTTATTTTATTTTATTTTATTTTATTTTATTTTATTTTATTTCATTTTATTTTATTTTATTTTATTTTATTTTCTTTTATTTTATTTTATTTTATTTTATTTTATTTTATTTTATTTTATTTTATTTCATTTTATTTTATTTTATTTTATTTTATTTTATTTTATTTTATTTTATTTTATTTTATTTTATTTTATTTTATTTTATTTTATTTTATTTTATTTTATTTTATTTTATTTTATTTTATTTTATTTTATTTTATTTTATTTTATTTTATTTTATTTTATTTTTTTATTTTTTTCTAATTTATTTCATTAAATTTTGTTTTTGTTTTTTTTATCTATTTTATTTTATTCATTTCTATGTAATTTAATTTTTTAAAATTTTATTTTAATTTATATTATTTTATATTGTTTTATTTTTTTTAATTAAATAATTTTTTGTTTATTTATTTGTTTTATTTATATTTTTCTATTTATTTTTCATCTTTATTTTTTTGAACTTATTTTATTTTAGTATATATTTTTTATTTTCTTTCATTTGAATTTATTTTATTTTATTAATTTCTATGTTATTTTATTTTTTGAACTTTATTTAATTTTTTAAATTTAATTTTTAAATTTTTTTTTTTATTATGATTTTTTGGTTTTTCATTTTTATTTTTTTGCTTTATTTTATTTATTTTTTTCTATTTTTGTATTTTTATTTTTAATTTATTTTATTTTAATTTATTTTGTTATGTTTTATTTTTTTTTTCAATTTCTTTAATTTTATCTTTATTTTTTTAACTTATTTTATTTTATTTTAATTTATACTGTTTTGTTTTTTTATATATTTTTTATTTTCTTTCATTTTAATTTATTTTATTTTACAATTATTTATTTTATTAATTTCTATGTTATTTTACTCTTTGAATTTTATTTTATTTTTTCATTTTAATTTTTTTATTTTATTCTATTTACTATTTTTTATTGTTTTTTATTTTATTTCTACTTTTTGATTTTATTTTAATTTATTTTATTTTATTTTGTTTACTATTATTTTTTTTTTAATTTATTTTATTTTAATTTATTATGTTTTGTTTTATTTTTTTTCTATTTTTTCTATTTTCTATTTTCTTTAATTTTAATTTATTTTATTTATTATTATTTTTTGTTTTTTCATTTTATTTTATTTTTTAAATTTATTTAATTTAATTTTTATCTATTTAATTTAATTTTTTCTATTTTTTTTATTTTATTCTATTTTATTTTTTTTATTGATTTTATTTTGTTTTATTTTTTTTAAATTTATTTTATTTATTTTTTTATTTTTTATTTTATATTTATTTCAATATAAAACAGTTGTCAGTTCGCACGTTTCGAAATCGAAATCGAGTCTCCTTACAATCTCTAATACGTGAGTATCTAATGAGCTGTTATATTTATTGCTGCCTTTGTATTGAGTATGTGTCGTTTATATGCTGATATGTGCAGTAGAGTTGATCACTGTACTTAAGCAATTTCTTTCCTCATACTTATCATCATTCATAATGAAAGTTTATTCCTTTAGCCTTAACTTGTAATTTATCATTCTTACTTTCGTTTTTCATTGCCTGTAAGCGGCTATGGATTTCAATGAGGCATAATAATTTTGCAATTAATATTAATAAGTGAGTAGGTAGATATTAGGCAAAGATAGCAAAAATTAAAAAAAAAATGAAAATAAAAAATATTTAAAAAGAAATCGCAAGCGGGTGGCTAAGAGCTAAAAAATTTGGGAATTAGGAATAGGTAATAGACGTTAGAAAGCAAGCTATTGAAAAAGTAACAAATAAAAAAAACAAGCCAAACAAAAACAAAACAAAATAACAAAAACAACACGCCCACTTTTTACTTATATACCCGCTTGAGCGTTAGTTAAGCAAACTCAGTTAGTAAAGAGGCTATCAATTTACCACTGTCAATGACATGTATGTTCCTCCATACCTTGTTGTACATGTGCAAGACTCTTTGTATTTGTTCACAATCAACGTACTATTTATTTGTCTACATCTAACTGATCACGATTTTTTAATTAAATCACAATATGTTCAATAAGTTTATTTTGTATTGCATTTCAATTGATTTGCTGATCTTTGATTTGAGCTCAAAGCACATAACGTAAACACATACTTAACTGCAAGCAACAATACCACCGGCAAATTCGCCATCCGTATGTTATTATGCATTCGCTAAGGAAACTCAAACTTACGAGTAAGCAAATATTTGTTTATAGAAAAAAAAAAAAATCGCATACAATTAAGCGTTCATTGACTCAGCAGTGCTTGCTAAACGAAATTGAAAGTTCAATAGCTTATTTTATTATTTATTGCACAAATTGTAATATGATATGGTAGTCGCATACAAAAAATTTTTTATAGCATAATTTATTGGCGAAGTATTATTTAAAAATATTTTTAAGCAGTTTTGTTAAACAGGGACGGAGCCATTTATGCTTAAAATTATTGCTGTAGACGAAAAGGAGTACTCTTTTTTTAATTTTATTTTTTAACCTATTTCTTTCTATTCTAGGGATTTGTTTTTATGTTTGTATGTAACTATATAAAAGACTTCATTTATTGGTCTCTAGCTTTGATTTTACCTCACTCTTTCCTCATTTGAATGTTTTATTAGCTGCCAGAAATGGGATAACAACAGCGAATAAAAATGAAAAGTGTGACTTTTTACATAAACAGCGAAACTCATTAGCATGATCGTAATTAAAAAAAAAAAAAAAAAACTTCTCCAACTGCAGCCTAAAACATTTTCAAGCGAACTATACAAGTTTTCTGACGCCTGCATAGGCTGTTATGCAACGAAAACAATAACATAAAAACGTAATTAAAATTTTATTGGGATTCAATTTTTGGATACTGCTGGTATTTGACTTTCAAGCAAAAACTTTCCCTTTTAAATTAATTAATTGGATTTTAGTAGGGTCATATGGCTACCTTGACTGCTAGGAGTAGGTATTAAAACAAAATTAAAAACAGTGAATTGTAAATGAATATAGAGAAACCGGTTGGGAATAAAAGTACAATATAAATTTGGAGCTTGCAATATAATCACATGATATAAACATCACATGTTGCATTGTTGCGTATGCAAGATAATTTGATTTCAGATCTCATATCTCTCTTTCACTTAACTAATTGAAATAGAAAAAAGAGAAGAGTCACATCACATTATAGAAATATTAAAAATCAAATTTTTCCTCTTTCATAGACATAAGTTTACCAGGGCAATTTCTTTCTTACTCATTTAAGTTAAAATATCCATCTAACCGGGAATTAGGCCATTCAACATGTTTCGTCAGTCGGTTATTTATTGAGCCTACTGGCGCCAATTGGAGACACCGCTTATTCGCAGATCTGCTAGAGCAATATCACACGATAGATAAATCACATAAAATGAACATCACTTGATACAAATATGACGTGAGAAAAATATCACGTGCCACATTACAAAAATACACAAAAATACCACAGATCACATTTTTCTTGTTTCACATAAGTTTAGCAGGAAAATGGCACATGAAAGAAATTTTATATAAAATAAATATCATCATATAAAAAAAACACATCACATCATATAAATATCACGTGATAAAAATGTCGACTGTTGACTATATTAAAAAAAAATTTTTACCACGTACTGAAACTAAACACTTAACAAATATGACTTGATGATGGGATCATATATCAAGATCAAGAATAACGGCAAGAAATCTTCTCTCGACCACATCGTATAGTTTTCAATTTAGGGTGTGTTAGAATGTACTCGATTTATTTTTAGCCTTCAAAGCCTTAATCTACTTCTGCTACTACCGCTTGCTAGCAAAATGCCATTAATCTTTTAACCAAATTTAAATTAGTTTATGGCATTGAAACTAGATTGAAATATTAATATATTTAATTTAATAACAAAAAGCAAAAACCACCACAACAGAGTTTCAATGCGGAAATTAAAGTGGTATTATAAAACGCACGTGCAAAAGAATGACTACTTTTTATTCATTTAAAATAGCTTTTGTGATTTAATATTTGCATTTAGTTTAAGCTAACCGAAAAAAATTATTAAAAAAAAACCAAAAAATTAATTACTCACTAAAATTGAAAATGTAACACAGAGTAGCCCATATATATGCCTTGAAACAATTAAATTTATCAAAGCAAAGCAAACCACAAAACCAAAAAAAAAATCTCATAAAAAAATGTGTGGCTTTTTAATGGGCCAACGTCCTTGGACCAACACCGCGTATACGCAACATAGTTGCCGGCAACTATTGATTGAGCTCATACTGCGCGCTCTCATGTAGTACATAACTACAACAAAAATCTACAAATCACACCGTCAAACATTGTGCTTTTACATAGATTTTCCCACTCGATCGATGATGTTGTAGCGTGTGTACAATTAAAATAGATTTTAATGATTTTTTTTGTCAGCGGTCAAAACGCGTGCATAAATCCAAACGAAAAAATATCCAACGAATCAGCTCAAGTACACGCTAAGGCACGTTTGGTGTGTTAAAGCAATTAATGGCTGAAGGTCAAGCGGACAAAAAGCGTATAGTGGCTTTTAATTGTTATTATGTCAGTATTTCATGGAGTGTTATGATGTTTGACACAGTTATGGATGCACAAATTATGCGCGGGAATGTAGTGAAAAAATTATTTGTATATGAATTGAAGTGATACAAACAGCAGTACAATTGAGTAAGTTTTTTGGTGTTTTTCTCAAATATTGTTTACTAATATTTTGGCACTTGAATTAAATTAAATCAAATATGATAAAAAATAAAAATAAAAATAAAATAAAATAAAATAAAATAAAATAATATAAAATAAAATAAAATAAAATAAAATAAAATAAAATAAAATAAAATAAAATAAAATAAAATAAAATAAAATAAAATAAAATAAAATAAAATAAAATAAAATAAAATAAAATAAAATAAAATAAAATAAAATAAAATAAAATAAAATAAAATAAAATAAAATAAAATAAAATAAAATAAAATAAAATAAAATAAAATAAAATAAAATAAAATAAAATAAAATAAAATAAAATAAAATAAAATAAAATAAAATAAAATAAAATAAAATAAAATAAAATAAAATAAAATAAAATAAAATAAAATAAAATAAAATAAAATAAAATAAAATAAAATAAAATAAAATAAAATAAAATAAAATAAAATAAAATAAAATAAAATAAAATAAAATAAAATAAAATAAAATAAAATAAAATAAAATAAAATAAAATAAAATAAAATAAAATAAAATATAATAAAAAAAAAAAAAAAAAAAATAAAATAAAATAAAATAAAATAAAATAAAATAAAATAAAATAAAATAAAATAAAATAAAATAAAATAAAATAAAATAAAATAAAATAAAATAAAATAAAATAAAATAAAATAAAATAAAATAAAATAAAATAAAATAAAATAAAATAAAATAAAATAAAATAAAATAAAATAAAATAAAATAAAATAAAATAAAATAAAATAAAATAAAATAAAATAAAATAAAATGAAATAAAATAAAATAAAATAAAATAAAATAAAATAAAATAAAATAAAATAAAATAAAATAAAATAAAATAAAAATTTTATAAATTAAATAAAAGGACAAGCAGTTGTTTTGAACGGATATCAACCGTGGGCCAGCCAAACAAAAAGCCGAAATTCTTTCAATTTCAAATATGGTTGGTATATTGTATTTACTCTTGAAATGCAAATTGATTAATAACAACAAAAATTAAATACAAGTATACCAGCATGCAATGCATGTTATTTTCTCAAATCTCCCTCCAACATTGACATCACATGTCTTAGCTGCTTTTAGCTGTTCGTTATTTGCATTGCATTCCATTAGATGTGTTATGTGGTCAGATTTTGTATTTTTTTATTGGCTTGGTTTATCTAACTTTGTAGGCGCGGACGCATTTTTAGATGCGATTGTTGTGCTAGTCATTTGGACAGCTTGTTTCAAACGATTAATCACTAAGATAAGCGTACAATTTGGTTTGTTTAGGCGGCAGGCACAACTAGCCAAACTAAGTAAATCTAGCTTTTTTTTGGAGGCAGCGGCATGTTGCTTTGTCTAGCAAATGCTGGAAACGGGTCGAGAGTGCACGTGAGCAAATGACATCGCAGACTAATAGGCTGGCAAATCATGTAATGCATGCAACACTTTCTAGACCTTGGTTATGTATATGCATTTTGTAGGCAATTATAATTATGCAAGTAACCAGTTCAAAAGGATGATGTGATAAAATTTATTCATCATGCGATTTCATAAAATTATCACGCGACTTTCTTTCTTTTCATGTGGAGTTGTTACCTATAGTAGTCTTGTGATTTCCATATCTTGGTATGGTAAAATCATTTCATCATATGATTAAATGCAATTTTCACATTACCACAAATAGCTTCAACAAATAAATCACAGCTTTGCAATTTAAACGCATTTAATTGCATGTCTGACCTTTCGCTTGCACAATTATTAATTTCGAATTAATTTTACTATATAGCCACAAAAAATGCTTTAAGCTGTATTCCCTTTCATTGCACAAATCTTTTGCAAATTACTCGCTTTATTTGCTTGCCACTGCAAATATCGTGAGAATTTACAAAGGACCACACACACATCTGTGGCTTAACCCGTCTCGTTGTAAAATCATATATCAGACCATATACATACATAAATATCATTCATTCACGTCATACACTCGTGCGCACACAAATCAAACGAGTACTCTATTATGATATTGCACAGCAAAAGCTTAATTTATAGATATGACTGAATTGGCGTACGCATATCGACCACTTCAATTTGGGTCACCACAACAAGTTGTTTATTGACCGTAAATGAATAAAGTGCAATTGAGAAAACAACAACAACAACAGCATACATTTGCATAGTATGAAAAACAGATTTAAATAATAAAAATAAAATCAGCTTCAGAAGAGGCATTACAATTTTTTTTTATCAGAATCAAGGGAGTGCAGTCAGGAGCTTATACTAAATTGGCCCCTTAAATCGTTCAAAAAATACTTTCTCAGGCTTAACCACTGAAGAAAGGCAATAACTGAAGTGGTAAGCGCATACACTCACATATATTTTAAATGAATAATAATTAAATTCACAAATTGCTCACATCAGTCAAATTAGGTAAATCTTTAAATATTTTATTTGCATGGGAAAGGGCTGTGAATGAATTTTATTGATTTTAGTTGCCACAGGAATTCTGTTAATTTTCTGCTTAATTGAGCCGAATTTATATATCAATTAAATCAACCATACACAATTTCATAAATAAATTAGTTTTTGGTACTCTTAAAACTTTGTGGTCAGATTTTTCGATATCTGTATGTTGAATGTATGTAGTATATCTTTGCCTGTTGAATATAAGCATTTTTATAAGTTTAGGAATAAATAAATAATAAATCCCAAAAAAATCCCAAACTCCATCCCGCAATGATCCGAAAACAATCCCAAAAATTATCCCGAAATGATTAAAAAACAATCCCGAAAATATTCCAAAATAGTCCCGAAAACCATCCCGAAATTATCCGAAAAAAACCCGAAAAATTGGCCCAAACATCATTCCCAAATGGTTACGGAAAATTCCCGAACACAATCTAAAAGTTCCTGATTGATCCTAAAAAAGTTCAAAAGTGATCCCGAAATTATTCAAGAACCCTGAATAAGTACCAGGAAAATCCCAAAAGCCATCCCGTAATGATATGAAAACAGTCCCAAAATTATCCCGAAATGATTCAAAAACAATCCCGAAAATGTACCAAAACATTCCCGAAAACAATCCCGAAAAAGTCCCTGCGGGATTGGGGTTTAGAATATGCCCGAGGTAGGCATACCGGTCATAAGAGGCGACTAATATGCACATAGGTAATTGACGTGCTACTCGATGGTTGATCTACGGATATGATGCCTCTCACCTCTCATTACCCATCTTCTCCTTCCTCATGGATGGAGGGATGCCATGACCTAGAAGGTTCCACTGGTCATACCAAATCGCTACCACGACAGCCGGGCAGTACCGCAAGGGAGTACCGCAGCGTACCGGGGTCATATCCGGCCAAGGACTGTCAACTCCGGCATCACTCCCCAAAACCTTCGGGGAGTGTTTTGTTGTTAACAACAACAACAACAACAACAACAACAACAACAACAACAACAACAACAACAAAAAGTCCCGAAAGTAATTCCCAAATGTTCCCGAAAAATTATTGAAATGGCCCCTAAAACGATCCTTCACATCCCTCAATAAAACCTAGAAGTTCAGTCACAAGATTTTTTTGGTTCACATTTCTGTCGCACAGTGGTCCAACAGGGTTCAAAATCAGCAACGATTTGTCGGAACGTTTTGTTTTTGGTTTACACAAATTATATTACCCCTTAGCCCTTATTTCGTTAAAAAAAAATTGCACTGTGTAACAAATTTGTAAAATTGTGGCTTCCATGAATTGTAGGCCTTACCAAGCTTACAAAACTGCATACTCAAAACTTTGAGTTTTCCCCATAATTTCGAGTTAGGGGCAAAAAACTCCGTTTTACTTCGGAAGCTTGGGTTTTGTGCCTTCTGTGTGAGTATGAACCTGCATCTGACGAAAAACGGGGTTTTTGACCCTAACTCGAAGTTATGGAGGAATTGAAAATTTTGAGTATGCAGTTTTTGTAAGTTTGGTAAGGCCTACAATTCATGAGAGCAACAAAAAAAAAACTCAAATTTTACAAAATTGTTACACAGTGTGTTAAGTATTGTGGCCTCCAGGTGATTTTAACGAAAAAAGGGGGTTTTTGGCCCTAACTAAAAATTATGGTGTAGTATGCAGTTTTTATACCCTTGAAAGCATATGCAACTCATTCAAGCCAAGAAAAAAATTTCAAATTTTGGAAAATTTGTTACATAGTGTAATTTGTGTAAAACAAAAATTAGTTAGGTGATTTTGAACCAAAAAGGGCCTTTTTGGACCACTGTATGTCAATATACTCGCAATAGCATTTCTTCAAATTTTCTACTACAAATTTCCGCCACACAAAATATGCATTCATTATACGTTCTTAAATGCATTCGTGAATTATAAAGATGAACGACAAGAAGTACGTTCATACATAGATACGAGAAG
>CAXKVI010000181.1:40000-47500 GCA_964058755.1 Campiglossa producta
TTTAATTTAGTTTATTAACTTATTTTTTATATTTTTTGAATTTTATTTACTTATATTTTGTTATTTTATTTTATTTTATTTTACTTTATTTTATTTTATTTTATTTTATTTTATTTTATTTTATTTTATTTTATTTTATTTTATTTTATTTTATTTTATTTTATTTTATTTTATTTTATTTTACTTTATTTTATTTTATTTTATTTTATTTTATTTTATTTTATTTTATTTTATTTTATTTTATTTTATTTTATTTTATTTTATTTTATTTTATTTTATTTTATTTTATTTTATTTTATTTTATTTTATTTTATTTTATTTTATTTTATTTTATTTTATTTTATTTTATTTTATTTTATTTTATTTTATTTTATTTTATTTTATTTTATTTTATTTAATTTAATTTAATTTTATTTTATTTTATTTTGGTTTATTTTATTTTATTTTATTTTTTTTTATTTTTATTTTATATTATTTTATTTTGCATTTGTTTTTACTATCTTTTATTATTATTATTATTTATTTAAATTTTTTTTTTTAATTAAGTTTTATTTTATTTTATTTTTTTTTCTTATTTCATTTTTTTATTTCACCTTTTTTAGTTTAGTTTATTTTATTTTATTTTATTTTATTTTATTTTATTTTATTTTATTTTATTTTATTTTATTTTATTTTATTTTATTTTATTTTATTTTATTTTATTTTATTTTATTTTATTTTATTTTATTTTATTTTATTTTATTTTAATTTATTTTATTTTATTTTATTTTATTATATTTTATTTTATTTTTATTTATTTCATTTCATTTTATTTAATTTTTTATTTTTTATTTTTAGTTTTTTTAATTTTTTTATTTTTTATTTATTTCTATTCAATTATTCACATAAAAAAATTACATCACACTAAATACAAAACTTGTATATCTCACCCACACACTTATCGCATTTTATCAGTCCAAATATTTAATTGAGTGACAACATCAGCTATTTCATGCTAAAAGCTAAGTGGATAACTTTGCGGTTAATGTCAAAGATTACTTTTGCGCCCCTCCACCTTCATCTTTATTTCAGCTATTCTCTTTTGCCATCATGTCATTAGCGTAGGCGCTGAGTGACTGATGATGTCGCGTATGTATTAGCCATACGCATTAAGGTCAACCAACACCCATTGGGGATAACGCCTTTAG
Source organism: Campiglossa producta (assembly GCA_964058755.1). NCBI lineage: Eukaryota > Metazoa > Arthropoda > Insecta > Diptera > Tephritidae > Campiglossa > Campiglossa producta. The sequence goes on from CAXKVI010000181.1 coordinate 41,188, forward strand.
TAAATCTTATTTCGCACAAATATTTTATTTATTATTTATTATCTCAGTTACATATTATTCTTTTTAGTATTATGAATTATTTTAGTTACTCACTGAAGTGCCGCTAAGCACATAATTAATGATGCCTTCATATCTGCCAGATAAGCGTTTTAAATAAAGAAATATGAATGAAAAAAAAACAGCAAATGTTTGCAAGTGAATTCGCATCAGTGACAAGTGTCTGCTGTTAGTAAATGTTGACAGAAGAAATGGTCGTTGTGACAAGTTCTGCTGACATATTAAGTTGAAAAAGTACACTTATCAGTCAATGACTCGTTTGTGATTTTATGATTGAAGATATGAATTAAGAACGATTCATTTTTCTTGTCGACTTAATGCATTTGTGTACCTAATATGGTTATTAAATTAAAATTGTATTTTTAAAGTTAAGTGACTAATACTTTAGCAGAGATATTATCAGAGTGTCGAGCTATTTATAAACTTAATGACAAGCTAGTTAAATTCTTAAGTGAGGTAGAGATAGTTTCGTATTGCATGTATTTAGTTTTTATTTCCCTACACAGAAAAAAACGGCACTGGTCAAATTTACTTATGCTGAAGTTCATCAAATTCTGTTAAATTGAATTTGAGATCATATTGGGGTTCTTTTGAGGTCCCTTTGGGTTCATATAGCGGTCACTTTGAGGATATATTGCGGGTCGATTTCGCATAATTTCGGGGTCGTAATGGGGTTATTTTGCGATCATTTTATGGGCATACTGGGGTTGTTTTACGAACATTTTGGGATCGTATTGGGGTAAGTTTGTGGTCATATTGGGAACAGTTTGGTGACTTCTCGAAGATAGATGAAATAACAAAGTGCAACTCCCTGATGGGTTAAAGAGGTGGACCACTAATTATCTCAACGGATGACAGGCGTCGGTAAACTTTAGAGACGCTACATTCAAACCCAGACGTATTAGACAGGGGGTACCACAGGGTGGTGTCCTATCCCCGACACTGTTTAACTTCTATCCATGGAAGATGCCCCCACCACCAGAAGGCATCACCATCGTTTCGTATGTCGACGACTGTATAATAATGGCGACGGGGAAGTGTCCCCATACTGATGAACTCTGTGCGAAAATCAACAGTTATCTCTGCGACCTTTTCAGGTTTTTCACCGAGCGAAATCTGACAATATCACCGAATAAATCTACAGAGACACTCTTTACGAAATGGACGCACCAAGTGAGAAACGAATTAGACATCTTCGTTGATGACACTAAGCTACCAACTCTCAGCTACCCAAAGTTATTGGGGGTGAAATTGGATAATACTTTCTCATTTGCTGGTCATATGTGTGCAATGGTCTCAAAGGTACGAGGTCGCAACAAGATCCTCAAGTGACTTGCCAGCAGTACTTGGGGAAAAGATAAAGAAACCTTGCTGACTACATATAAGGTCATTGGCCGACCAGTCTTTGACTATGCTGCACCCATATCGTCTTTTGAACACAGACTCGCCCCAAGAAACATAAGGGAGATATCTCCGTAAGCATTATGATGAGATCCGGCATCATATTACCTTGCCGTTTTATCGGCGGAATCGTAAGCGGGCTCTAACCGACATCTACACTGAGTCGGTTGATACCCTTGTCAGATCTCGGCTGTGAATCCCGTTTTAAACAGCCTTCCACCCGGTATTGCTGAAGAAGAACGCACCTTACCAAGGGAGACTAGAGTCACTATGCCACTGCTTCGGTCTGGATACTGTAACAGGTTAAACTCTTACTTATCCAGAATAATGTCCCCCCATGACACTCTACATCTCTTTAACTGTACAATTGAACCTACTCTTCTAACCCCTCTGTCTCGCTGATCCAACCCTTTTGAAACTGCACGTTTCCTTGGACTCCCGTTAGAATAACTTGATGAAGATCTTTGGAATGATCATACACTCTAGGCAGGGCAATGCATTGTTAACAACAACAACACCAAAAACAACAATAAATAACAACATTTGTGTTGTTGCTTTGAAGGTAATTCGGCTAATAAGCTAGCATTCGAGAACTTGGTACTCACATCTTTTTTTTCATATAAAAAATTGCCCTTTTTGTTGAGAACGCTATTATTCCCAAGTAATTTTCGTGTTGAGAAACAACGCTTGAGGTTTGGGAATCTACTTAGTTCTCAGCTTGAGATCTAACGTAACTCAAACCTAAATGTTTGTTGGGTAACTTCATATACTGTACTTTCTGCGTGTGGCTCAATTAAAACTGTATATTAACTCATGCAGCTTCCCAGAAAAAAAAATACCAACTTTCCCAAACAGAATATCACTTACTGCTATTTCAAGCAAGAACAAATTTAGCATCTCATCCATCCCCTTAGCATGCCTGTTGCTGATCGCTCCACTTTAAAGTTTCAAAGCATAACTTCGACAAACTTTTTACACATGTAAACATCTCTGTGTTGTATATATGTATATACAGTTTTACATATGTAACTGTTGCCGTTGAGGACGACATGCTAGGTGTGTTAATTGCTCTCACCGCTAACTGCTGTTCGTCTGATGAATTTGCTACCAACTTAAGTAGTTCTAAGCTTCTTTTTTTATGCCTTTATTCTTGGTTCTGCTGTCGGCAGCATGTTGCTGCAACATATTTTATAGCATTTTGTGGCTTGCATTGACAACTGCGGTGAACATGCTGTCAGTATATTGGAGTAGATATATTGCATGTTGGCCTTCAGTGCAGCGCAAAATTTATGGTCGACTTTATTAGTAGAGGCGCACAACTGGGTAGAGGATTTTTTTGTGGACTAGATATTGGAAAAGAGGAAAATGAAAGGTCTTCGAAACATAGTCCTTCGAAACATAATCTGCGATAGCACGTTTTTCAAAGCAGAGAAAAACTTCGAACTACTCGCATGTTGCAACTGCTGGAAACTGGATGCAACAATGAGCCGGAAGCTTTGCTTTGGATAATCATTTGTGTAACGCATTTCGGCTAACTTCAAACACTTTTCAGCCCATTAAAAAGGGTTAAGTGGCTATTAAAAGTGTCTTACTTTCACTTTCTTTGTTGCCCGGACAAATGCATAGAAGAAGCTGAAATTTTCCCACATTTACATAAATCATGACGCTTGAAACCACGATTTTCTATATACAAACATACATATCACCACAGCTAAAAGGCATATAAGGGCTTCCAAAAATACTTTTTTTGACAAATTACACCTGCAGATACAAAAAAAATTAAACTCGCAAACTCAACAAAAATAAAGGCGTTAATATAGTAATTTTTCAAATTAAAAAAATCGAAACAAAAAATTGTATTAAAAAATCTACACCAATAAAAGTCATTATTTTGATAAATGAGTGGCAGTGTGATTCAAAAACTTGACACCTAACTCGTCAGCCAGACAATGGCGCTCGATACACAAATTTCTTCTACCTAGCTTAAAAGTGCCGCAGTAGAGACTGCCTGTTTGTGACTGGTTGCGGTAACACGCTGCGCTAATAATCATTTTCCAATAATGACTTCTTTTGCAGCGCGTCTACGCATGCGCAGTAGGCCTTTATGCTGTAGCAAGCTATAGTATGATTCAATTTCGATACAACAAGCGCTTTCAACAATTTCATAAGATCTAAACAAAAGGAGAAGAAAAAACACCGTAAAACTTTTAATAATTAGTTCGTAACCTTTTAACCATTTTTCAATTGCCACAGTTCAATAACTTATTCTGCCTAATTTGGTTTGGTAAAATTTTTTTACCAACTGTTATTTTATTTTTCTGCTCTTTTTTTAGTTTTTACTGTAACGCAATCAATGGAAAGAAGTGCTTCTATTACTTGCTAAACCCTTTCATTACGTCCAAAAAAAATAGAGGGGAAAAAACGACTTGAAACTCCCCAGTACTAGCCTCACTCTGCTCCGTCGATCCCCACCAAAAAATGCTATATTAGCCTTTCGCGCGGAATTCAGTATTATACATAGGGTAAACTGGGTGACTTTAACACCAATTTTAGAACAATGCATATATGTATCTTTTTAGTTTGTATAGCGTTGGGCCACTTGAAATAAAAAATAAAAAAATTATTCATCATTTTTAAATTTTTGAGTGACGAGTTCTTTTTTTTCGCAAAAATTAAAGTAATGAAAACAAGTTATTTTCTTTCAAGTAATTCTTGAATAAAGTGGAGTGGATCATTTAGGGACCGTTTCGGGATCACTTTGGTGCATTTTCACGATCATTTTGGGATATTTTTGGGATCATTTAGTTATTACTTTGGGGTCATTTTGGGGCCATTTTTGGGTAATTTTGGAATCAAGTTTAGGTCATTTTGGGATCATGCTGGGTTAATTGTGGTACCAATTTGTGGTTATTTTGAGATCATTTTGGGGTCATTTTGTGGTAATTTTGGAATAATTTTGGGGTCATTATGGTTTTATTTTGGGATCAGTTTGGCATCAATTCGGGCTCATTTTGCGATATCTTTGAGATCATTTTGGGGTGATTTTGAGATGATTTTTGAGATCATTTTGGTGCCATTTTAAAATCATTTTAGGCTAATTTTTGGATAATTTTGGGGTTATTTTGGGTTAATTTTGGGATCACTTTGAGGTCATTTTGGGATCATGCTGGTTTCATATTGGGATCAAGTTGTGTTTATTTTGAGATCATTTTGGTGTCATTTTGAGGTAATCTTGGAATCATTTTGGGGTTATTTTGGGATAATTTTTGTATCATTTTGAGGTAGCTTGGGAATAATTTATTGATTTTATTTTATTTTATTGTATTTTATTTTATTTTATTTTGTTTTGTTTTGTTTAATTAGTTTAATTAATTTAGTATATTTTATTTTATTTTATTTCATTTTATTTTATTTATTTTATTTTATTTTATTTTATTTTATTTCATTTTATTTTATTTTTTTAATTTTATTTTATTTAATTTAATTTAATTTAATTTAATTTTATTTTATTTTATTTTATTTTATTTTATTTTATTTTATTTTATTTTATTTTATTTTATTTTATTTTATTTTATTTTATTTTATTTTATTTTATTTTATTTTATTTTATTTTATTTTATTTTTTTTTATTTTATTTTATTTTATTTTGTTTTATTTTATTTTATTTTATTTTATTTTATTTTATTTTATTTTATTTTATTTTATTTTATTTAATTTTTTATTTTAATTTAATTTCATTTTATTTTAAATGATTTTTTTTTACCCTTTTATTTTATTTTTATTTTTTTTGTTATTCTATTTTATTTTATTTTACTTTTTTATTTTAGTTTGTTTTTTAAATTAATTTGATTTTACTTGTTAAATGTTATTTTTAGTGCTTTTAATTTTTTTAAATACTTTTTTTGTTTTATTTAATTTTTTTTATTGATTTTTTTTTTCATAAACCCCCCATTACCCTATTCAGTTTTTTGCCCTCAACGTCACTACAACTCCGCTCTACACTGTCTGCCGCTGTGTCTAGTATTCGGATGCGAACTTCAAAACTTAATAAAAAAATATAACAAAATTTAATTAATGACTTTTCTATTGTTTGGCTTATATTTCGATTTGCGCGCTGTCTGTAGCGCCCGCTGTTTTGCTTTCTTGTTCTTCCGCTAAATAAATCTTTAATGTTTTTTCTTAGCGGCAACTGAGTTTGGCTACTTTTTGATAGTTTGTTGTATTTTTTTTTTGCTGTTAATGGCTTATTCTTTAAATAGTTTTTACATAAGATTAGTTCGTCTTATTGCTTGTTAATATTTATTGTTTGATTTTTTTTTTTTTTTTTTGATTATACAATAAACCAATACGCATGTAACTTGAGTTTTCGGTATCACAGTTCTTGGCATGCCATCAGTTTTGCCCGTTGTGGAGTTTTTTTTTTAATTTTTATGGTTTACATATTCTATTCTTTTTCACCTTTGTTACTCTTTCAATATTCTGCATTTCATGCTGGCTAAATTCGTAACGCCATCGTCGTTAAATTTAATCATTAAAAATTTGGAATTTCAGAAATTGTTCTTAGAATGCGTGAACCTGATACGTTGTTTTTTGTATCTATTGATAGAGATGATATTTTATCTATACATGGGTATAGAAAGGAGTATAATGTATCAATAGGTATTACAAGAAGCTTTGCATGTCATAAACAATTTTTTCGTACCGCGACGCTATTTTGATCGTATTTTTTGAATTAAGCGCCTAAATGTATGCAATTATTATTCTTATGATTGAAATCAGCTGAAATGTGGGTCAAGAAGAATTTCTTCCGTACCGTTTGCAGTGATTGCCCTACCAGCTCGACAAACAACGTGCT
>CAXKVI010000181.1:57500-85000 GCA_964058755.1 Campiglossa producta
TATATATGTATACAAGACATCAATGCCAACGCTATTTTCACAGGAAAGTAACAAAAAAAAAAAAAAAAAAAAATTATACCATTTTTGGTTATATTCAAATTAATTTCCTTTAACCCTTTTTCAATTATTTAGCTACTCATTTCATGTTAGTTAAATTTCTTGCAACGCTTACAAAGCCACTAACAAATATGTAGAACATAAGAACCATTTCTCACACATTCAGTTTATTTGCATTTCGTTGTTGTCATGAAAAATGCCGCTATTGGCTGCATGTTGCATGGTGCACGTCTTTGCTTTGCATGTTGCATGTCGCATGCTGGTTCCTGTTACCCTTTTCCTGCATTGTTTACTGTTTTCTTTTAATTTTCCGGCTGCGGCTACTTGTCATACGGTCATTTAGGTTTTTTGTTTGTTTTGTTTTTGTGTGTTTTCTAAAGACGTTGCAGGAATTTGTAGCTTGCCAGGGACGTGTCTACATACCTTACTCCAATTCACTAGATATTCTATTTACACAGTAGTTGCAGTTGGTGGCATGCATAAACAAACAGCAGCAACAATAAAAACAATAACAATGTGGTAGAACAATTATTCAACAAAACTTTGAAAAGAAATAAACAATGAATGTTTGCCTTTTTTGCATAGAAGAAATTAAATTAGAAAGAGGAACGGTTTGACTTTTACCAAAGGTGAATACACTACCTTCGAGCAGCATGGATGTGTTTTTTTTTTCAATTCAGTCTGTAAGAATTTTCAATTCGTAGACTGTTCAATGAAAAAAAGCATAAGTAACACGAATATGAGGAAATTTTTTTTTTGAAATATAACAAAACAAGTAAGGAAGTCTAGGTTCGGGTGAACCGAACATGAAATGCCCAGCGGTGGTTTTCATATGATTTTCGAATAATTCCATATCGAAAGTGGGCGTGGTTCGAAGGCGATTTCGTCCAATTACACCAGGTTTACTCCCTATTATGCTAGTAACGCTTGTACAAATTTCATCGTTCTACCTTAATCAGTTTAAAAGTTATGACCCGTGAATTTTTCAAATATGCCTCCCTGAAAAGTGGGCGGTGCCAAGGCTACTTTTAAAAATTGATCAAAAACTCATTATGTAATGACCAGGGGGATTCACATATAAAATTATATCAATTTAGTCATTTCCGTTACCGAATTATATCTATTTAGGTGATTTTCGGAATTTTCGATATCGAAAGTGGGCATGGTTGAAGGGTGATTTTATCCAAATTTCATCGTTCTATTGTAATCGTTACGACCAGTAAAATTTTCAAAAATGCCTCCCCTAAAAGTGGGCGGTGCTACGCCCACTATAAAAATTTTTTGAAAAAATCATAAGAGAATGACCAGGGGGATTCACCTATAAAATTATATCATTTTAGCCATTTCAGCTACCAGGATATGTCAATTTATATGATTTTCGAAATTTTCGATATCGAAAAAGGGGTCGTGGTTATCATCCGATTTCGACCATTTTCAATAGCAACCTACCTTGGCTAGAAAGTAACCTATATACAAAATTTCATGCAAATATCTTAATTTTTACTCAAGTCATCGTGTACACGGTCAGACGGGCGTTTCCGTCGGACGGACATGCCTTAATGAACTTTTTTTCCAACCTAAGATCTTTCATATATGGAACTCTATATCCATCTCGATTATTTTGTGCCGTTACGTAGTACCGTTAAAATTATAATACCCTTGTACTAGTACTAGTACGCTGGATATAAAAATTATTACTTATCTACACATCGTAAAATTTTGGGAAATCGTATTTGAAAGTTTATTGCTCTAGCAATATTTCGAAATTGTAGTTTTTGACATAAATATATTTTTGCAAGTTATATTCTCATTACACTATTTCCACTGATATACATAGGTTTTAGGTTAATATTCCTTCAATTCCTCTTTTAAAATTTCCAAAGTAAATTTTTAAAAAAATTTCGTTGTGCTAGTACCATGAATGTGAAGTGTAGCACATTCATGTTTTTGGCGCAAGGAAAATGTTTAAAAATCGAAATTCTATATTTTTTTTTTAAATTTTCATTGAGCCAAAAACAAGAATGTGGCTCAGTGCAATATATTTTGTTTCTAGCTCAACGAAAACTTTTAGAAGTTTAGAAATTCAATTTTCAAAAATTTTTCGTTTCGCCAGAAACATAAATATGTAGCACATTCGTATTTCTGGCACAATTTGCAGAGATTGAACTACACATTCATAAAAATGGCATTACAAATTTCAGGTGGTTCCTTATACTTTGGAAGCCCAGGATTTTCGTGAATCGTAGAGAAACGAGAGATAAGTCACATGCGCCCATTATCTCAAACGTGGAAAATTTTCACATTCATGCTTCTGGCCAGCCAGCGACGACATCTAAACCACATTTACATATGTTTATAAGCTCATATTTACATATTGTTGTCACAACTGAGTTGCTTCTTATCTAACCTATATTAAGCGGAAAGCTAATTAAATTTACTTAATGAAATATTAAATGCGCAACACAATCATAAATATGTCAAGCTGTGGAGAGACAGCATTTGCAGCAGCTGAATAAAGTAGAGTACCCACCTAAGAGTGCAACTTGAATATTCATACCACACTAATTTATGTATAAATGATATAGAGATGTGGTTTATATACTCAACGAATGAGGTACACCTTACATAAAGCTTATTTCATGTGATAGAAAAAGAACTTGAAGATTGTAAAGATTACTGTTGTATGCAAAAATGAAAGGTACTTTTCGCCGCATACCAACTATAATTATTCCTTCGTATATCGACCACTATATCTGGAACCTATTGAACGATTTGGATGAAATTATGGCATATGAATAATATAAATATGTTACTCTGGCCGATTTACAAGGTTGCCGCCTATTCCAATTTATGTGTTAGTTTTGAGCTAGATACGCCAATATGGAAAGGTATTTTCGGCGGCGTACCAACTAAGATTTTTTAAAGTAAGGTTGCCGCGTAACTGCATTTAATTTATTCCTTTGTATATCGACCACCATCTCGGCTTTGGCACATGATTCATTTTAAAATTTTCTGTTTGGGTATTGCCACTTGGAACGGTTTACAGCGATGCCACGTATCTCAATTTTTTTTAAATATTGAGCAAGACATTCCAATATTAATATCAAATTAAAGGCATATAAGATATTTTTCAATTGAGTTGACATATAGGGTTGCCATCTAACCGGATTTTATTTATTACTTCATATATCGGGAACCTTTCGACCGATTTGAATGTAAGTTGCTATATAGATAGTATGCGTCATTCTTTGATTTTCTACTTTGAGTGTTGTCACTTGAGGCGGTTTAAAGGGTTGCCATCTATCTGAGTTGTTTGGTTAGTATTTTAAAATATGGATAGCAATATCTAAATAAATTTAAAAGAGAACATTTTGATGGATACCCCTATCCGCCAAATAGGCTTAAGTAATTTGAGGTAGTGTTCGATATGGTTTGGAAATGTATTTTGGAAAGCTAGTACTAATGGTAAGTAAGATTATATTCGACACCCTCAAGAAAGCACCAAGCAAAACCAGATACTTAGGCCTTATATCTTATTATGACTTGCATTATATTTTGTTGTGTTATATAAATAAGAAAACAGTTAGTCAAGAACTTTGTACATGAAAAAGATAGTCAACAAATCCCTATATACATTATAATATCCCTGCAGCGAAAGCAACTAGTTGAAAACTACTTTACAACTAGTTGGTGCAACGGGCCCAACTGGTCAGTGTTTTGTCTTTTTTCCATATAAGCAACTGGTACTTTTACGTGTTGATGTCCTACAAAATACCAGTTCCATACTAGGTCAACCTAGACTAGTATGATTTCCATAAAATGAACTAGTCCCCATACGAGTTCAAAAAAGACTAGCATGAAATATTTTAGTTCCATACTAATCCAAAAAGCATTGAACCTGGACTAGTATGATTTCAACCAGAATTTTCATGACTTACCCTTTATCATTTGCCTTTATTTTCATGTTTATTCTTAAGAAAGCAGCGACTATTTATTATATTCTCATTAAATATCACGAAAAAGCATCTGTGAATTATAAGAGAAAAAAGAAGCATACGAAACGAATGAATTTTGTATTTTTTAAATGGTATGATTTCAGCCAGAAAATTATAGTTGTATACTAGTACTTTTCTGTCTAGGTTTGAAGTTTCGCTGCGGGGTATATACCGCTGTGTGTGCACTATCATATGTTTATCTACATATTTGTCTGCGGTATCTAGTAGAATTATTTATAAGCTCAGTGCAGCGCCAGCTCTCGTTTAATCTCACATGCTGGCACAACAGAACAGTAGCTGTTTAAGAACACATATTATATACCTTCCTATAACTACCATAAAAAGCGCGTAACTGTGCATGACAGTTTAATATTTAAACAAAAAAAAACTAAACAAAAGCAACAAAAGCAATTAAAAAATGTAACAATCATAGAATACAACTAACAAAGCAACGAGATGAGTTGCGCTATCGCTACGTAGATAGGTACATTGTTTACCGTCAAAGAGCCATGTTAGCAAAGCTTCGTGGTATTTGTACAGCAGCAGCAAAAGTAGCGTTAACAAAGCTAAGGGCAAATATACTTCCATTCTGACTCGGGGTATATGACATGACTGTGAAACGAGCATGCGCAAACAACTTTTACATATACGAGTACCTTTCTAATGCCAATGACAACAAATATTTAAAGAAAAACGTAATAAACAAGTACAGATAATTATAATAGTTAGAGAACAGTGTATATGCTTTCATGCAAAACCAAGCAGCAGTTATACTTTCCTACAACAACTACACGTACTCGTACTCTCATTTAATCTACTATCACTTGGCTACGAGTTTACTTTAAACTAATCCACAGCTAATTTAAATTAGACGACTACCGCGTCATGTTGCCACACACTATAAACATAAACAAATAAAAAACTTAAAAAAATGTAACGAGAATAAAAACAACAAGGTATGCATTGTGTATAGCGATAGGGTTAGACGTAGATGCGGAGTGATATTTTACTAGATGGGAGCAAATACTTGTAACTTGTATTAAGTTAGAAAAAGAATGTAAAAAGATTAAAATATGTTCTGGGCCCAGGTTATTTTGTATCACCCTTTACACATGAATTTACGTATGAACGTATATTTAACAAGTTAAAGAGTGTGAGGGTGTGCTGCTGTTATGTGAGGAGAATAATGTAGTGGGGCTTTAGCTGTCAGTTCATGTAGCTCACTTTCCTATGTATGTATATAAATGCACAAACATACGTATATTTGTACAAGAAGTATGCCAATGCTACTTCGGCTTTTGGTAATTGCATTAATAAGTAACAAACTTTACATTGTTGCTGCTATTACAAATAGAAGGTATTATGACTGGGGCGCAGCAAAGCAAGGTATCTGACAAATGTCCAAGCATAGTGTATTTATTTATTTATTACTTTTTTTCTTTATTTAAATAAAAAATTAAGAGTAGTTTTTTAATGAAATGAATGCTTAAGGAAAATTTATCAGAGCAATTTAATCAAAAGAATATAAAATGTTTGGATTAAGGCTTAACTAACAATTTTAGTTTAATTTGGATTAGTTGCAAGAAGAAAAAATAAGTTACCACATTTCATCCCCATTTTAAGTTTTTAAATAATAAATAAATAAGATTATATGTTTATTTCAGTTGTCAACAGCAGCAGAAGCTTAGCTATAAGCGCCACATATGGCCACCGTAACTCAGTCACTGTAGTTAGTAATTGTTTTTTAATTATGGAGCAAGATATGGCTATATGGGTATCAAATGAAAGGTATTTTAGGACATATACAAAGTCAAATATTTTCAACTAGAGTTGCCGCCTAGGGTAACCATTTTACTGTATTTGTATATTTTGAGTCATTTTGGGATCATATTTGAATTATTTTATGATAATTTTGGGGTCATTTAGGGGTAATTTGGGATAATTTTGGGGGTAATTTAGCGATAATTTGTGAAAATAAAATAAAATAAAATAAAATAAAATAAAATGAAATGAAATAAAATAAAATAAAATAAAATAAAATAAAATAAAATAAAATAAAATAAAATAAAATAAAATAAAATAAAATAAAATAAAATAAAATAAAATAAAATAAAATAAAATAAAATAAAATAAAATAAAATAAATAAAATAAAATAAAATAAAATAAAATAAAATAAAATAAAACAAAATAAAATAAAATAAAATAAAATAAAATAAAATAAAATAAAATAAAATAAAATAAAATAAAATAAAATAAAATAAAATAAAATAAAATAAAATAAAATAAAACAAAATAAAATAAAATAAAATAAAATAAAATAAAATAAAATAAAATAAAATAAAATAAAATAAAATAAAATAAAATAAAATAAAATAAAAATAAAATAAAATAAAACAAAATAAAATAAAATAAAATAAAATAAATAAAATAAAATAATATAAAATAAAATAAAATAAAATAAAATAAAATAAAATAAAATAAAATAAAATAAAATAATATAAAATAAAATAAAATAAAATAAAATAAAATAAAATAAAATAAAATAAAATAAAATAAAATAAAATAAAATAAAATAAAATAAAATAAAATAAAATAAAATAAAATAAAATAAAATAAAATAAAATAAAATAAAATAAAATAAAATAAAATAAAATAAAATAAAATAAATAAAATAAAATAAAATAAAATAAAATAAAATAAAATAAATAAAATAAAATAAAATAAAATAAAATAAAATAAAATAAAATAAAATAAAATAAAATAAAATAAAATAATATAAAAATAAAATAAAATAAAATAAAATAAATAAAATAAAATAAAATAAAATAAAATAAAATAAAATAAAATAAAATAAAATAAAATAAAATAAAATAAAACAAAATAAAATAAAATAAAATAAAATAAAATAAAATAAAATAAAATAAAATAAAATAAAATAAAATAAATAAAATAAAATAAAATAAAATAAAATAAAATAAAATAAAATAAAATAAAATAAATAAAATAAAAATAAAATAAAATAAAATAAAATAAAATAAAATAAAATAAAACAAAATAAAATAAAATAAAATAAAATAAAATAAAATAAAATAAAATAAAATAAAATAAAATAAAATAAAATAAAATAAAATAAAATAAAATAATATAAAATAAAATAAAATAAAATAAATAAAATAAAATAAAATAAAATAAAATAAATAAAATAAAATAAAATAAAATAAAATAAAAATAAAATAAAATAAAATAAAATAAAATAAAATAAAATAAAATAAAATGAAATAAAATAAAATAAAATAAAATAAAATAAATAAAATAAAATAAAATAAAATAAAATAAAATAAAATAAAATAAAATAAAATAAAATAAAATAAAATAAAAATAAAATAAAATAAAATAAAATAAAATAAAATAAAATAAAATAAAATAAAATAAAATAAAATAAAATAAAATAAAATAAAATAAAATAAAATAAAAAAATAAAATAAAATAAAATAAAATAAAATTAAATAAAATAAAATAAATTAAAATAAAATAAAAAAAAGAAAAAAAAAAGAAAAAGAAAAAAAATAATAAAACAAAAAAATAAAAAAGGAAATAAAAAAAAATAAGATAAACTGAAACATCTTATGTCCCTATTTCGAATACGCATCAGATTAAATATATTTCCTGACACATTTTGCATCTCTTGGGTTTTGTAATCTGTCGAACAGGAACTTATAAGTAGCTATTTAAGGTGAACTACTGAAGAATGTAACCTGAATCTGATATTGAAGTACCAAAATACTCTGTGAAAATATAATCTTATGTTTTAAAGCTAACAATTGAACACTTTTTTAGGAAACAATACTTTTTTCTCTGTAAACAAACTATTGGGCTCTATTTATTGCTTAAGTGCAAGCAGATGGACTGCAATACGCCCGAAGGACTCTGAAGTGCACTTGAGCATATCGATGTATCTACACTTAAAAATCAAAATTTCACAGTTTCAAATTTCGAATTTCAGGCGTGTATGTTGTTTCAAAAAAATAAAGAGATTTTATAAATGCTTACAACTACAACTACAAACATGTTCACATATGACTTCTCATATGCAGTAATGACATATCCTATATGTTTTTTTTTCTTTCAATTTCCATCGACAATTGCTGACAAATTTATGACTTTGAGCAACACAATTTGCCACTTCAATATAATTCCATTGGGTCATAGCTTGCAACAAATGCATAAATGCTGTGAAATTAAGGATATCAGCGACAAAGGATATGTTTTGTTATGCTCTTTTTGAGCGACTCATATTTCTATCATTACCCATGCGTTTCATTAGCAATTATGTAAGAAGCAAGCATTTCAAAGGAAATTGGAGCAATTGATGAAAAATTACTTGAAACAAATTGCTGCACTTCAAAAAATTTAATGCACGTAAATCCTTACATCCTCTCACTTCAAGTGCGTTGCGCGCTCCTTTATATAAAAATTTCGTTGGCAAATTGAGTGTCCATGTCGTGTGACACTTCCTGCAGATGTGCCACTAGCCCAATTGCTCCATTAATTGCTGTGGACTCGCAGCTGTGTGAGTGCTTACAAACATACAAGATATATATTTTTAAATAAACGCTCTCCAAGGACTATCAGTGCTATCAGCATATGAGTGGTGGCGTCAACTATTTGTTGACATTGTTGGTAGTAACAACACTTAGTTAACGGAAAAAGGATATGGAAACTGAAAGCGAAAAAAATACTTGCTTTTACAATTTCTGCTCTTTTGCTAGCGTATCAATTACCATTTCCATTTTCAACGCATTCACTGAGTTTGTTGATGTGGTCCACTGGGTAGCACTTTGGCTAGCTGCATAAATATTTTAAAATGTTTGCATTTCCGCGTATTAAATATTTAAAACAATTGCACTTTCGTATTAGCTCATTATGTGTTTTGTCTACATATATTTTAGTGCAGCATGTTGCATGCAACTTCTTCTTTGCCACATTTGTCGTTCACGCTTTCTAAGAAATGCACTTCCCTTGATTGCAAATATACATTCCTGCGTCCGTCTTATTCTTCCGCAAGCACATAGCGTTTTGGCAACTCAATGCCTTCCTTTGGTCACTTACTTTGCACTTACTTACTTAAAGCTTTTACATTTTTTGTATCCTCTTTATTCTTTTGCGTGCAAAAATTATTAGCATGTAGCAATTGATGTCCTTGCAACATATATACACCAACGAAAATGTGTGTTAGCCATGTCACTCCTACACCAATTGTCTCTATGTTGCACTAGGTTGCGCAGTTTTTAGAATTTTCGTCTGTCTGTCTGTATGTTTGTCAACGCATCACTCAAAACTTCAAAAATGCAATTCCACTAAACTTTCATTTTTACATTTCCGGGCGCCTAACTTAAAATTTAAGATATCCCTTATTTCAAAAATTCAACCTATTTCGGAGTTATCGACCTATATGTAGACCAGGGGTGTCATTATCTTTACTGATTTCAGAGATATATGAGACGGTATAGAGAAAGGCGAGTAGTAACGTTTAATATCGGATCTAGTCATCAGTAAACGTTTTTATGCACCTCCAGCGATCTTATTTATACATGCAATTAAGACGAGTGGGTACATATTGAGATACAATCATGATCTTTCAAAAATTTTCTGTTTATCACAATCATTGGCTTGCTACCGAAAAAAAAATAATAAATTCCATAAAGATGCATACAAACAGAAAAATATAAATGTAAATATTTATCGAATGAGGTATCGCGGTAGCTGATGAATATAAACAAGTGCGTAATTAACATATTGTGTCAAGTGGTAATTGGGTGAAAAAAAAAAAACTAAAAAAAAAAAAAAAAATTTAAAAACTTATTGCTGGTATCATTACAGATGAAGATTTAGAAAGAAAGGGGCTATGGCACTTGTATTCTGTGGAGTGCTGTCATACCATATATCATATCATTCAGCTATCAAATATCACAAAATCAACAATTTATCGCAAATATTGACGATTTCCGCTTTAATTGCTTTCTTGTTGAATTCATTTTTCCTTGCAATGCATTTACTTTCTCCGCTCTTCAATTCTCCCTGCCTTTTATACTTCCAGGGTCTTAATAGCATTTATATTTTCCACTGCATTTTATTTGCCAGCTAATTGACTTTTTCACATTGAATTAACTCAAATGAGCTGCACTGCGTAAAGGATAGTGTGAGAAATTTCTTTGAGTTGCAATTAATTTGCCACCCACAAGCAAACAGCGCTTCACACTGCAGCACCACTTGCAAATTGAGCCTTTGGATTGTCTTTCTTACATTTCTTTTTTTTGTTCTCTTTTATCGATATCTACCAATCAATACTTGTGCAACAACTGTGCATATTAAGGCAAGCGCCACTGGCAGTTGTAAATGATGTGAAAGTGATAACAGCTGTTGCGCAAAAATTGATTCAGTTTGCTTGCTTCCTTGCTTGCAACACAGTCTTCATTGTTTCTCAGGAAAGGAGTTGAGTGAAAAGGTTTGGGGGGAAATGTGAATATTTTATAAAATATGCGCTGTGATTTTATCTGCGTGGAAAAAAGTTACATCGTTCTGTGTAAGATCCTTGCCGTGTGGCAAGCACTACGTTGATGATGTCTATTGTATAAGGTATATTCTGCACTGTCCTTGTTAGCTCTTACACTTACCTACAAATATATTTGTGTATGCTTGAACGAGCATTTAATGCGCAGCAAGGTATAAGATTACCTGTATACAAATCCTCCCACACTTTTGCGCTGCACAAAAGCTGCCATCAACTCGTCGGCTACTGCTCTTGCAAACGCGAGGGCTTATGTACTTGCTGTCGCAGCTTTACTTACAAACACTTACGTACTATCTGCCAGGGATGCTATCTGCTTGCATAATGATATTCATTTCTGCGGCAAAATAATTATGTATGGAGCAGATTGCAGCGGTTTCTAGATAGAGTTGTTCTTGGTAGAAACCTACACACTAGGGGTGTCAATCCCAAGATCAAGCCAAAACGTATGTACGTAATATGTAAATGTACTTTATTTTATTTAATTTTTTTTATTTTATTTTATGTTTTTTTTTTATTTTATTTTATTTTATTTTATTTTATTTTATTTTATTTTATTTTATTTTATTTTATTTTTATTTTATTTTATTTTTTTTTTTTGTTTTATTTTTTTTATTTTATTTTTTATTTTATTTTATTTTATTTTTTTTTTTTGTATTTTATTTTATTTTATTTTATTTTATTTTATTTTATTTTAATTTATTTTATTTTATTTTATTTTATTTTATTTTATTTTATTTTATTTTATTTTATTTTATTTTATTTTATTTTATTTTATTTTATTTTATTTTATTTTATTTTATTTTATTTTTATTTTATTTTATTTTATTTTATTTTATTTTATTTTATTTTATTTTATTTTATTTTATTTTATTTTATTTTATTTTATTTTATTTTATTTTATTTTATTTTATTTTATTTTATTTTATTTTATTTTATTTTATTTTATTTTATTTTATTTATTTTATTTTATTTTATTTTATTTTATTTTATTTTATTTTATTTTATTTTATTTTATTTTATTTTATTTTATTTTATTTTATTTTATTTTATTTTATTTTATTTTATTTTATTTTATTTATTTTATTTTATTTTATTTTCATTTATTTTATTTTATTTTTATTTTACTTTATTTTATTTTATTTTATTTTATTTTATTTTATTTTATTTTCTATTTTATTTTATTTTATTTTATTTTATTTTATTTTATTTTATTTTATTTTATTTTATTTTATTTTTTTTGTGTTATTTTACTTTTTTATTTGTTTTTTTTTTTAATTGTATTTTGTTATATTTAATTACTTTTATCTTATTTTATTTTATTTTATTATTTATTAGGTCCACCCTAATAAATCCATCGTTAGTTGAATACAACGTTCTTGCTCCAGATTTTACATGGCTGAGCGAATTACTTCCTCTCCTCTTTCACAACGCTCCACTTATTGCAACAACAAGCAAGTTATACCTTTTTGCATTGCTTTTGGGTTAATAAATGTTTGATTATGAGTAAAAGTATTAAGTGGTCCTTTACGCTTTTTCAGGCACAACGTCAACGCATTCAACGCCAACGCAACACTTGCTAATGGTGCTGCCTCACTTCTCTTTACTTCACATTTTCTTAATTATCTTGGACGCACTTTTATCAAGAAAGCAGCAAAGTAGCAGTAATATAAATGTATTAAAGACCGCAAAATAGTCTGAAAAATCTGTTGTTGGCCAAGCAACGTTCCTGTCAATCATTCCACTTAAGTGAGCAGCAAACTAAGAATATTTCCAACAATCTTTAGCGCATATCTGTTATGCCATATTGATCCTTGTTGCATGTAGTGCTCTTACAGCAGATTCAGTTACATTTTGCATGTCACAAGCTTTCACATTGGCATTGTGGCTGTTCAGTCTTTATGCCGCTACTCCTTAGACCATCTTTGCCTCCATACTTCGTTTCCTTTCCTGATTAAATAATATTTTCCCACAGCTCTGCTTTACTTTGCTTTTTTCTGTTTCTTAATATTTTAAAATGGCCTCTCAACCAAAGTGAAGTGCAAAAAAAAATGAGAAAAAGACAAAAATTTACTTTCCACTTGTGTGAAATGCCTTTGCTCCAATTTTCCATGAAAAGTAAATTAAAAAAATTCTTAAAAGCAAAAACTCGTTGCAGTTAGTGTAGAAATTGAGGCATTTTAGCATACGGAACATGAGAGACACTGAGAGAAAGTGAGAATGATTATAATTATAATTAGTATGTTAAAAATAGATATTCTCGTCCTGCGGGGAGTTTTATACATCCAAACTTTCCCTTCGCTACAATAAACCTAATTTTTTTCCCACTAATTTTCAACAAGCATATCTCACAGTGTAAGTATTTGCTCTCTCTAAAGTAAATTTGTCTAGAAATTATTCTCATATTTACCCACTCATAACATAAATGTATAACTATGCCATTCGCTTTTCCTCATCTCATAACGTTTTAAGCGGCAATGAACATTAAGAAAGTTATGTAAATTATAAGAATTTTCTAGTTGTGGGCGGTCAATTCGCGAAGAAGAAGAAGATAAAGTAAGAAATTTTCAAATTATACATAAATTTGCAAAGTAAAAACATTAGGCGAAGTAAAAGCAGCGTGAATAAAAGAAAAGAAAGGTTGATTAAAGAAAAACGGAAAGTTTTAATGGATGAAGAGCTTGAGTAGGAGTGATGGCGCGAAGAAGGGTAGAGATATGGGAATGGGAAACTGGGGTTGATAGTGCTTTTATTATTTTTTTTTTCTTTTATTTTATTTTTTTTTTCTTTTATTTTTTTATTTTATTTTTTTTTTTCTTTAATTTTTTTTATATTATTATTTTTTTTTTCTATTTTATTTTACTATCTTATTTTTTTAATTTTTAAATTATTTTATTTTTTCATATTTTATTTTATTTTTATCAATTTTATTTAATTTTAGTATTTTTTTAATTAAAAAAAATTTTTTTTTTTCTATTTTTTTTCTATTTTTTTTTTCAGATTATTTTATTTTGCATCTTATTTTATTGAAGCATCTTTTGATTTGACCAATGTTTTTTATTTGTTGCGCTCAATTTGCCGGAGTGCCCTATACCGAAACACTTCATACCGAGCCCAAAGATGATGTTCACTTATCAAAAAACGAAATTACTATCTGCCAATTCTAATCCCTGTGATTTAAGTTGCCTTTACGCATTCCTTAAGAAACATACTTCTATTGTATCTATAAATCGCCAATATCGCGCACAAATCACCGACATTTAATTCATAACTCAGCTGCCAAAAAAATGATTTACGCGTGGACCCAACTCAATATAAAATCTCGCAGACATCGTAAAAAAAGACTGAGACAGGAACTTAATCGAGACAAGCGTATATCCCGCGAAGTGGCACAGAAAAAAATTTCAAAAAGAAACTGTGTGAATTGTTCAAATAAAAAAATGGGTAGCTAGTGCACAATAAAATATTATCTCAACAAAAATCAGTTCAAATCCGCTTGCTACTTTTTTTCAAAATTTTATATTTTTACGCTTTTTAAGGCGCATTTGTTTTTGACACACAGTTGGAGCAGGGCGCGCATGCGCATCGAGATACCAAAACAAATGATATAAGTAGCTAAAGAAGAATTCTCCATAAGCGTACGCAGAAAAGAATACCCCAAAAAGCAATAAAGCTCAGTCACTAAATTGTTTCGCTGTACAACAACAACAACTAATCTATAAAAGTAAAAAAATTATATTAAAAAGGTCACAATTTCTTGAAAAAAATCTTCAACAGAAATCACCGCAGAAGTAGCAAGAAAAATTTAATATTTGACATAAAGCGATAAACACCCAAAATGAAAGACAGCCATGCAGAAAACGAGCGATAAACGTTTGAGTACAAAAACAAAAACAAATACAAAGAGGTATACTAAAATATCAGTAGTGCCACATAACTACCTAAAATTCAAAAGCAACGCATCAGCAAAACACCAAAAAAAAAACACATTCGAAACGTAAAAAGATATATTTTGAGATTTAAAACTGAAATAAAATAAAAACTTCAATGATTTATCATAATGTGATCACAGCGGTGGCGGTGGCTGATGGCAATCTCATACGCAGACGCGCAGGCACTCAAACAGACAGATTGGCTTTGGAGGTGATGGAGCGCCTCCGGTTGTGTGCTGGTCGTTGTTGGCGCATTGGTGATGTCAGCATTGAACGTAAGTAGAAAGAAGCTCGAAAATTATTTTTCATGCTAAATGCGATAAATGCTACAGAGAGACAGTCGAAGAGTTGAGCATTTTGTGGGTCGTTTAATAAATAAAATTTTAGTAAAAGGCAGGCTAAGATACTTAACCTTACGAGGGTGGCTCAAAAGTTGGTGTTCACAACGCTGTACTTAAAAAAGTCCAAAAAAATAATTATATGGAAAATAAACGAAAATATTTAGCTGGTCATAATGGACAAATTTTTATATCAAATTCTAGGGGTTACGAAAGTGCATATTTTCAAAAAAAATTATGAAAATTCAATTATTTTACATCTTTATTTTAATTTTATTTTATTATTTTATTTCGTTTTATTTCGTTTTTTTTATTTTTTTTATTTTTATCTTTATTTTATTTTTGTTTTTATTTTTTTTTTTCCGGTTTATTTTATTGTTATGTTGTTTTTATTTTATTTAATGTTATTTTATTTTTATTTTATTTTATTTTATTTTATTTTTATTTTATTTTTATTTTATTTTTATTTTATTTTTATTTTTATTTTATTTTTATTTTTATTTTATTTTATTTTATTTTTATTTTTATTTTTATTTTATTTTTATTTTATTTTGTATTTTATTTTTATTTTATTTTGATTTTTATTTTTATATTTATTTTATTTTTATTTTTATTTTTATTTTTATTTTATATTTATTTTAGTTTTATTTTATTTTACTTTTATTTTATTTTTATTTCATTTTATTTTTGTTTTATTTTTAATTTTTATTTTATTTTATTTTATTTTTATATTATTTTTATTTTATTTTATTTTATTTTTATTTTTTATTTTATTTTATTTTTATTTTATTTCTACTTCATTTTTATATTATTTTTATTTTATTTTTATTTTTTATTTATTATTTTTTTATTTCATTTTTATTTGATTTCTATTAAATATTTCTTTATTTTTTTATTTTAATTTTATTTTTTTTATTTTTTTTTTTGCTTTGATTTTATGTTTATTTTTTATTTTATTTAGTTTAATTTTGTTTAAATTTAATTTAATTCTATACATAGTACCAATACCTCAAACTTAAAGGTAGCACCTCGTATTTTTTAACCATTCCATAGAAGGCAGCCAGGAAATATAAGAACGCGTTGACCAGTTTACTGCTTTTCTTGAAATGTCAACTCTTCATAAAAATTAAGCAAACATAAATTATACGAAAAGAGGTTTAAAACAAAAGCAAACAGCTGATGAAGTGGTTACAAAAAACATACAACCAAAAACAAGCAGCTGACCTCGTGGGGTACACATCCGTAAATATTTTTATAAAAAATAAAAATATACTAAAAAGAAGTGCGTGAGCACCAGAGGCACAGAGCCACCAAAGATGTCAGTTGAACGCAAAAAAAATCTTACCAAAATCAAAATAAATGTGCGTTAGTTGGTAGCTAAAGTCCAGGCGGGCTCATACTCATAACGAACTCGAGCGTTTGTTTTTGTTTTCACAAACAACATACTGCCCTTAACCCTTTTTTATTAACATTACAAACATTTTGTTTATGTTCTTAATGGAAATTTATGTGGAGACATGATTTGAAGACAAGCAATGTCGCCGGCGTGAATGCAGTTTCAACGAGCGCCAAAATAATGCGTAGCGTCTACCAAAATCAAAATATATTTCCTTTAAATAACTTTTTTTTTTTGGTTTTTATAACACTTTTTCCTTCATCTTCAACAAATATTTCACAAATATCATGTTACAGAACTCTCATACATGGCGCGCATGCGCAGCAGGCAATGATCACAGTACACCGACTATAAAAACACTCAAATATGAAATGTTGAATAAAAAACAACAACTGCAACGTCTTGACAAAATATTTTATGTCTGTTTGTTATTTTAGTAGCTTTTTGGTCCCATCGGAGGGTCCATTATGAAGAAATTTATGTATGGCTGTCGTCTGCAGGGTTGCAGCACGGCATTGGTCCAGCATTTGGCGTAATCGCGAGTTGACAATCTTAATTTTTTTTTGTTTAATTATAACCCTCTTAACCAGTTATGAATATCATATCATATTTACTCTTGTTATCTGTGCTACAGCTTTCCAAACGTTTCGCGCTTATCAGTTGTGAAAGATCTGTCTCAGTAGTAAGTCAGTAGTGTTTCTTTTTCCATTTTTTTTTAACCACAAATAATAATTTAAGTAACAAAAAAATTCTCTTAATTAATGTCCCCACATTGACAATTCATGGGTTTGTGGCGACAAAACGCAGCAGGAGTTTATCTTCAATTAAAAATGTTGAAACAAATTGGCTCCAGATTTTGGAGCTAAATTGAGAACCATGTTGTGAGAAAAGAAATCACAGAAAAGTGAAATGAGTCAAGAAAAACAGAATGCTCTAAATTTATTATTTTAATTTTTTAATATATTTTTGTTTTATACATTTTTAAAAATTTATTTTTTCTTCTTCTTTTTTATTACTAACGCATTGTGGCTCTTGCTTTTGCCTTAAAGTAGGTAAGTCATCACTTCAATATGCAGATCCCCTATCTACCAATCATCTCTCTCACTGCTTTGCTCTCGCGTCTGCGCAGTCCAATTTCAGTATTTCAAAAGTCTCATGTTTCAACTTTTGACTTATGACAATTTGTATGCCGCTGGCGCTGACAATTAACGATTTTACGAGCTGATAGTATGATTTGTATTTGGTACTATATGGAGTTTTTGTCTTATTATTTCTTTTCATTTTAATTGGTGTGCTGCAAATTGATCCTCTGGAGAATTTATTATTATTTGAATAATTCGGTCGCTGAGTCAAGCGCGTTGAGCATTGACTTTGCCTTTGCAGGAGTCGAACTGTAAAAGAATGAAATGAGAAAAGAAAGGAAATTGAAATAATTAATCGTTAAGAACTGTTGGGGGTCAAAGTACTAGAAATTTGTATTTTTTTTCGGTAAATATTCCTTGCATGATGTAAGGAGTTCAAAATTCTAAAGACGTTACGTAAAGTTTACTTTGATCAATTTTATTTACTTTACGTTTGTTTTAATTTAATTTCTTAGTGTTTATACCAGCAACTAACAATGCTAGTTGTTGGTATCATGACGCTTGCTCGATTGCTGAAATGCCGACGGTGTTTTTGAAGCAATTTTTGTTGTTGTGTCTAATGTATTTTTGTAAAAAAATTACTCACGCACAGCAGGACCAGATGAGCCAACATATTTTTCGATGATACTGGCTGTATATCTCTACAATAATTAATTAAATAAATTAAGTTTTTTAAATTTAATTCATTTATTTTTTTTAAATTTAATTCAAGTCATAACACTAACTGCGAATTTGTCATGGAAATACCCTGACCCACACATAACATGCTGAGAACCAGTTGGGATACAGTTGGCCTCTATAAACTCTATTACTTCCGTGAGCAGCCGCGCTCATTCTAACTGTCCGTGACCACTCATATCGTTGCAAAAATTCATTAAAACGAAGATCATCGCCAAACTAAGCTTAAATCGCATACATAAATACGTCATAGATACTCGTGAGACAAGTTTTGAGATTAAATCATGATTCCCATCACCGCCAGCCAGCTAATCAATCTATCATGCCAACACGTTGTCAACTTATGATTACCAAAAAATCACAAAGTTTTTCAATTAAAATTCAAATGACAGCTCAGTGCAGCGCGTAATCTTCTACAAATTAATTAGTCATTCAAAACCAGTCAACAAAATTTTAATTGATTTATTTTAATGACGAGTTGTGCCAATTTTTAGATAGATGGATGAATAAAAAACCAAGCAAGTTAGCTTGCACCTTTCGCTAATAAATAAAAAAATAAAAAATTAATTTAAACGAAGTAACAAATACAACAACACTTGACCATAACTGCCAATTTGAATTAATTACTTTAAACATGTCGAATATATTTAATAACACATTAATTTCACACTCATACCAACATATTAAGCGTTAAACCAAAAATTGACTATTACCACTTTTTTATTTTTATTTATTTGTTAGGTCAGTATGTTAAGAATGTCCGTTAAAAAATGCCGCCTTAATGAACTGTTAATTAACATATGTTAATCTTCACAGCTCGCAGCTATCAGCTACTGTGTACCAGATTAACTAAATAAATAGCGTAGAAAGAGACGAAAGATTTGCTATAACACGACTTATTAACGTTGGTGTTGTTGTTGTTAATAGAGTAACAAATGACATGCTAATTGGTATGTCAAATTTCTCTGTGTTTGACTGACTAATTAAAGTTGTATTATTGTCGTGTAACCAATTTAAAGTTGAGAGAGATCGATGTGAGGTACTGGAAAAGTTCCCACGGCTTGTTTAAGGGAATTCTTAAGAAAGTGGAATTGAAATTGTTGTGGTAGGTGTGGAAACTTGAATGACTTCCGTGTCAAATCGCCAAATAATTGAAATGAACTCCTTTCCAAAAGAAATTTGGTGAGGAGCTCTCCTTATCATAAATTTACCTACTTTAATTTGATTGATTTGACTTTTAGACAAGCCGACATATGTTTCGATGATACTGGATCTACTTCATTTTAATATATTTTAATCTAATTACCTTGGTGACCGAGCTTGCTCGATGCTATCATTGAAGCCCTCGCCTTATTTACGCAAAATGATCCCAAAATGGCCCTAAAATAATACCAAAATAATCCTAAAATGATCCAAAATTGAACCCAAAAGACCCAAAACTGATCCCAAAATGACCCCAAAATGATCCAAAATTGAACCCAAAATGGGCGGCAACCCTACTTGAAAATATTTTAGTTAGTATGTCGGCAAAAATACCTTTCATTTGATATCCATATTGGCATATCTTGCTCCATAATTTTAAAATATTTAGATAGGTGGCAACCCTGTAAACCCCCCCAAGTGACAACCTCCAATTGGAGAGTCTTAGAATCCATAATATTATCTCTATGCCAATTTTTATTCCAATCAGTCAAACGGTTCTCGAGATAGTACTGGATATAAAAATATACTGTGGTAAGGTGGCAACCCTCGGTGGCAAGCCGTCTTGAAAATATTTTAGTTCACAGGTTGCCGAAAATACCTTTCATATTGGCATATGTTGATGCATAATTTTAAAAAAATGAGATAGGTGGCAATCCTGTCAATTGCCCCAAGTGGCAACCCCGAAGTGGATAGTCTTAGAACCAATCATACTATCTATATGCCAAATTTCATCCAAATCGGTCCCGAGATATTCAAATATACAAGTTTAGCTCGTTTAAAGTTATAAGATTTAGAAATTCCTAGTCCCCTTGGTGCGATGACCAGTAAAGGTGATGAAAAATTTCTAAACAGTGCAATACAACGAGATCGAAATTGCAATGATTGTAGTTGGTATTGTTTGCAGCATGTCTCAACTTGTTCTCGCCAAAAGCTCAAAGAATAATTTGGTAAGACTTTTTCGACTGGTCAAAAGTACACAAAAATTTTTAAAGTTCATGAATTAATTTATTTTAATTTAATTTAACTAAGTAATTTTTATTTAAATAACTAGCTGACCCCGCAGGCGTTGCCCTGCGTAATATTGCCTTTGAAATCAAAATTTCTATAAGCGATAGTTTGTTTATCCGTTTTGAACTTATAGGGCGGTCATCTGTCAATATGCGTGGGCAAATTTTATGTAAATCACCTCTTAATTTGTAAAAACTTCTTTCGTGGTGAAGTGGCATTGTATTGAAAAAGCGAAATTACATTTAATTTTGTGAGAGGGTGATGCATATATCTTGCGAGTCACCCGTCACAACGTAACGCAAGAACGCTTTATATAAAATAACAAAAATTCATACCATACAAAATGTATGGGACAAATTTTTTTTTTTTTTTGGGAATTTTTCGGGAATTTTTTTGGATATTCTCCTATTCTGGCCAAAGAGCAATCTGAATTGGTGTCCATCATCCAAATCGGTGCAGGCGTTCTTGAGTTATAAGTGTTTCAACTAACATCACTTTCTTTTATATATATAGATAACAAAAATTCAACCATACAAAATGTATGGGAAAAAATTTTTTTTTTTTTTTGGGAATTTTTCGGGAATTTTTTTGGATATTCTCCTATTCTGGCCAAAGAGCAATCTGAATTGGTGTCCATCATCCAAATCGGTGCAGGCGTTCTTGAGTTATAAGTGTTTGAACTAACATCACTTTCTTTTATATATATAGATATCGTTTGAACTGTGCTTGAATTTGCTTTAACATTTTTCCAAAGGCTTTTACAAAGGAACCAAAAATCGTGTGTTTAACCTTTAGTAAAAGTTTAGCTGAGTCATTGCTAAGCCCACGACGATACTCATCATTCATTACAAACCTATATTGTGTATACAACAACAAAAGTTCGCTCATTTTGAATGTCATCTCAAAACCACCCAGGCTGCTTACAAATTCCGCACACCAATACCCAACAGCAAACTAAAGCGAATAAAGTCATTATACAAAATTACACTGATTTTTGAGAGATCATTTTGTAGCGATGCATATCTACGAGAATAATAATCCCATGTCAAGCTTCTAAGAAACGTGCAATGAGAAAAAATATGCTTACGCTAACAAAACTGTCAAAAGCTTAGCCTGAAGTGTAAATTTTCATTGGAATATGACAAATTGGTGAAAATTCTTAAGCATCTTTTAACAATCGAGACGAAATCTTTGATCTGAGCTCATATGACAAGTGTGCTTTCGAAATAACTCATACTACATAAATAGCTGACACATGACATGACTTGCAACATATGTATGTACGAGTAAGTATGAATATGTGTTAAAATGTATGTATGTATGAAGAACAACAACATAATCAACTGTATGGGCAAGTACACGCCGATGACTTGAAATTACCGGCAATGTGTCATGCGTTGCAGGGTGGTGTTTCGGTGTCGCGGTGTCGCAGCGGTACATTGCAATGATGAATGACGTTAATTTGTCACAAAGACAGCGCATGAACGTATGCAAAGCAAATGCTACATAAGAAAAAAGTAAACCGCAAATGCGACTGGCTACAAAGGTGTTAACCAGAAAAAAATATGACAATCAACCGACGCAAGTGACTAAAGACCTAACAGAGATGTTTTGTATGGTTTATGGGTAGATAAACCCAAATTGATGCACACATGTGAGAATGAGTGTTTGAGTGTGTGTGAAAAACCCACAGGTATGCGCGTTAACGAATTGGCAACCAAAATAAAGCTTATACATATATGACACAGTTAGTAGGACATCCACCGCCGTACACTGCCTCATTTGCTGACACTCTGCCTCAACTTGTGGGCCACCATTATGTTGTTACGAGTCGTTTGACATTTTGTATACCAATCAGTGAAGCATAAATGACCGACTGACCGAAAGTTAGGTCGAGACAACACAATTATATGAGTGAGGCGAGGCATACGTGCTATACGGACGGCTGTTTTGCGGCATACACCGTATATCCATCATATATGATTAATTGCTACAATTTTATTATAACTTAATTTGCGCATTTTACAACTCGCTTAAGTTGCTGCCCATAAAAAGAAAATATGTTGCAATGTCTGCTGTGTGTGCGCATGCGCACGCATTGGCTCAAACACACCTGTGGGCTGTTGTTAAGCCTCTTGTATTCCTTTTTTGTTATTTTTTTACACTCTTCCTCAACTGCTGGCAATGTCTTCAGTGGGCGATCTGTGATCTTGACAACAATAACAATAACTTAGAGATGGCTTGCTAAGGTGCGCTCTGCAACACCTTTAACGTGTTGGTTGCAAGTTCACTTCAACGAGTTTGTAAAAAGTCAAGGCGGCACATTGAAATTGACCAAGCCCAAGTGCGTCACAGCGTGGCCGATTTGTGACTTTTGTAAAATTTGGCCAGCAAAGTTTTGTTAAGACTGCAAAAATGCTCAAGCTTAAGCCAGAAAGCCGCTTTGGATATATAAAAATTAATTTCTTTTAAATGCGTGGGGGAATTTATGACTGCATTTACGCTTCCTGGCTTATATATGTACTTATGAAATGCATGAATACCCAGTAAAATTCGGAGAAATATTTTTGATACTTTGGAGTGCTTATAAAGTGCTTCTTCTCGAATTTTATATAAAAAAAAATAATTTAAATATAATAAAATAAAAAATAGAAAAATAAAATTTTAACAAAATCAAATAAAATAAAATAGATAATACAAAAATTAATAAAATCTAAGTTAAAGAAAAAAATTAAAATAAAGAAAATAAAAAATAAAAAAATTAAATTTAATAAAAATACCAAAATAAAGTCAAATAAAAAAAAAATATAAAAATAAGTGCAATTACATAAAAGCATAAAATTAATTTCTTATGGTTTTATTTAAATGCACTTATTTTTTTATTTTTATTTTTTTTTAACTTTTTTTCTTTTTTAGGAATATAATAAAATAAAAAATCAAATTTTGACAAAATAAAATAAAATGAAATAAACGAATAAAATGAAATAATACAAAAAAAATTATAAATTTAAGTTAAAAAAAATTAAAATAAAAAAACTAAAAAAAAATTTAGTTGAATAAAAAAAAAAAAAATAGAGTCTAATTAAAAAAATAGAAAAATAAGTGCTATTAAATAAAAGCATATAATTAATTTCATGTTTATATTTATTTGCACCTATTTTTCATTTTTTTATTTAGACTTTATTCTTTTTTTTAATTTAATTTATTTTTTTTTTTAATTTTTATAGTTTTTTTTTAATTTATTTTTAAATTTTTGTATTTTTTTTTTATTTTTTTCTTTTAATTTATTTTGTTTTATTTCATTTTATTTTATTTATTTTTTATATTATTTTATCAATGGTTTATTTATTTCATTCTATTTTTTTTAATTTTATTTCGTTTTATTTTATTTTATTTTATTTTATTTTATTTTATTTTATTTTATTTTATTTTATTTTATTTTATTTTATTTTATTTTATTTTATTTTATTTTATTTTATTTTATTTTATTTTATTTTATTTTATTTTATTTTATTTTATTTTATTTTATTTTATTTTATTTTATTTTATTTTATTTTATTTTATTTTATTTTATTTTATTTTATTTTATTTTATTTTATTTTATTTTATTTTATTTTATTTTATTTTATTTTATTTTAATTTATTTTATTTTATTTTCTAATTAACTTACATAATTTAATTATTATTGATATTAATTATTTTTTTATTATCTTTTTTAATTTTTTTTTTTTAAATTTTTGTTTTAAGTTATTTGTTTTTTTTTATTTAATTCTTTTTTTATTTTTTTATATATATATTTTTTTATGTTTTTTCATTTTAACTCTTTCGGAGTACTCCTTACATACGTCCCTGGCTAATTTGCTGTGTTCACAGGGCTCTTTGATTTATTACTATAACTTACCTTTGTTTATTCTTCTCTACCGCTGCAGTAATTTCTTAATTTCTCTATGCTTTCTCCACATAAAGGTATGAAGATACAGTGAATATGTAGGTACATATGTGCGAGCGTGTTCTTCATATTACCTCGTTGAGGGCGGTACCGTTGTTTTTTAATTTTTTTAAGTTGACTTTGCAAATCTTTCGCTATTTCGTTGCGAAGTTTCTTGCGGTACTTTTGTGCATTTTGGTGGTCCACACGTATACGCCCATTAAAAAGTGGGTGTTATAAACTTTAAATTCGATATAAATACAACAACAACAAAATCAATTAATTTAAATAATACTGGGATTTTGTTAAATTACTATATTGCTTTTTTATTGCCTTAAATTTGCTTTAATAAATACACTTTCAATACTCATACTGGAGAAAGTTTTGATTATATTTATGAAAGGTCAGAAAAATGATTGATGTATGCTATTCAGAGAGAGTCATAATGTATAGACCGCAGAATCGAAGAGCTAAAGTGCTAATCCACTCCAGTCCAAGGCCTGGTAGAATTAGAAGTGAGGATGTATTAGTGAAGGAGCGGTCTTTTTGCTCCTCTGGAGGCTTCGCTCACTAGCAACTACCGAAGCAACGGCGTATGTTGTTGAGTCGTTGCTTGCAAGTGAGAAACTGAGCATAACCAACAACATCCATTGATTGGTCAGTGCGATCATAGCGCTCTCAAAAGTACAGCAACAATTCGGTTCTCAGATTTTCGGACAATTGTCCCCCTAGGTGCCTAGACCTTCTCTAGTCCTTCACTTTCAACGAAGAGACAAAAAAAGATTTTAAAACTCGCGTACTTCTAATAATACCCGGTATGTACAAAAAGCCGTCTCTTGTGATTTTATTATAAGAATGTAAAGATAGTTAATAAGCTTCAATACCTTCAAACTTTGCAATCACTTAGCATTTTTAGCATCCAAACTAAATTTCGTTACCAAATAAGTTTGTCGTCGCTTGCCTTTTGGCAACGTTGAAGAATGCTTTGGTCATCGAAATAGCTACTTAAAATTTAAAAGCATGAAATTACAAAGCGAAATTGGCTAGAGATTCAAATGATTTTGCTGAACTAACAGGCACAGTGAAAAAAATTTCTTAACAATTTTGGCAATAAGGAAAAACTATAATATTTCCTTCGGAATTATTTAAAAAAGTTAAAAATTTTGAGGAGTAAAATCAACTTTTCGCATGCTTCTGGCTATTTCAGGATGTTTAGCTTTCTTTGGAAACCCAAATTTGTATTTTGTGGTCATCAAGCGGCCAACTTTGTACTAATTGCAAGCATAAGCTTTTAAGCTATTTTTCTTTGTATTTTTCCGCGCCATGTACACCTGTTTTACTGTGCTTGTGTACTGGGCGCACAGCTTTTCAGCAAGCAAATTACTCGGCTGAAAAAAATTCAACTTTGGTTGAATTTGGTTCAAGGCAGGGATCGGAAATAATGGTTATTGATGAAAGCTTTGATTAGAAAAGGCAATAAAAGAAATATACTTGAGAGAAATAATTCGAGATAGGGTAAAGTCTTTAGCAGGCATCGGAACGTAGTGGCTCTTTTGGCCCGCTGTGGCTCCAGATTCCAGATTCGCAAGAGAAATACGAAAAGTGATTGCAATATTAATCTTGGAATATCGTTAGCGTCTCCACCATAGAGATGTTGTTATAGAAAGTATGACGTTGTTGTTGTAGGCCTAGTAGGTTGAAAGACCTCTTTTATCCCTGGTCTGTAGTATCATATAACAATTAAGGGTCTTTTTCAAATCAAATATCTAGTTTTTGTCAAAAAGTATACAAAATAAAATATTCCTGCAATATTTTTAATTGTTACGATCCCTGCTTTATCATCAAGCAAAGCCAGTGGGGATGGAAAATACTTTTTCAATTTCTTCTGCGCGTTTTCTTGTTGCTCACTTTTTAATTTCCTTCCTTACCAACAGTGCCTGGTGATGCATACCGGCTGATGATGAAGATGACGATGATGACGACGACAACCCGCCAACGACGAAACAGTTGTTGCCACCACCAACTACGTAGGTAATGGACTTTTAGTTGTGCTGTGTGACGTGGACGAAAAAAGCTGACGAGACCAATGCCAATGCCAAACAAATAAATGTACGTATGTCGATAAGGCAATGTGACCCGTTGTAAATACTTAGCGACGGGCCCAGCAATTGAAGGTGTAACCATAAAGTTCGCGCCAACAACCGACCAAAAAAAAAAAAAGACGAGAATGGAAAAGAACTGGAATGGGTTTCTGCGCTGGAGAGTTGAGGCTATCGCAGGGCGTTTATGCACCTATAGATATTGACAACAACAAAAACAACAATAGCACAGCCAAAATAAGAATAACAATATGTACCGAACATTGCATTGCTGGGCATTCTACAAGACTAACAGACTCCACGTAACCGCAACCGCGACGAATCAAACTAAACGAAACGAAATGGGTTAAGTGAAGACAGTTGGCGTTGTTGGCTGTATGGCGGCGGCGGCAAATCGTAAACATTGCATGCGCGACGACTTGGGGTCGGTAGGAGGTGGCAGCAGCAGAGTGTTGATAAGAGCCATATTACTACGGTGGTGTCATAAAAGGAGTGTGATTTTTGGGCTTTAGGCCAAAATGGCGTAAGGCATTGGAAACAGGAAAAAAAATACAGTCCGACTATGTAAAGGAAGTTTGTACCAGGTGAGGAAACGAAAGCTTTGTATAGTGATGGTGCGGCCAGCTAAACGGCAAACAATTATGAAAAGGCGGCATATAAAGTCACTAAACAATAGCACTGAATGGGTGTGAAATGTAAAAATTATGACACTATCGATTAACGAAGCGGCAGGGTTGGGAATGTGACTGCTGAATGTGAATTTTTGCGGACTTTTTTGGAATGGAAACAGTTCTGGAAAATTATAATGACTTCACAAATCAACCACGCATTGGAAGGAAATTTATATGTTCCGACCAAGTATTTCCTTCGGCTTGAGGGGTGGTATGTGAGTATGCTCTAGTCATGGTGAGCCCAAAAGGTCTGCCCTGTGAGAGGTACCCGGCCAGACAGAGAGGAAATCGCGAAGTATTAGGATGGTCTCATTGAAGTGTCTACCTCGTAGACTTAGCTTAATACATCTCCTTATAGCGTACATTTCCGCCTCGAAGATGCTTGACCTCCAATACTTTCCAGTCGAAAAGCACGTCATCGAAATTGTGGTCTTTTTATATACTTTTCGTATTGCGTTATGACTTGACTTTACTTCTGTCAGCT
>CAXKVI010000181.1:90000-96760 GCA_964058755.1 Campiglossa producta
GGCAATTATTTTGTGTACGTGCCGAATGTTTTATGAGCGTGGTTGACGATTTGCAGTGTTGAATGACAGGCGCGTCAGCTGAGATTTACAACAGCAAAATCATCTCAAAAGCTATAAAGTAGCAAAAAAAAAAGGCGTGGGACGACCGACTGATCTTAGTTGATGTTAAAAAAAATGTGTGTTTATTTTCTTTACTATAAATGGAAGTTTGGGCATGGGTCATATTAATTTTCAGTAACGATTTGCATAATAAAAATTTTGAATAATCTTTTTGTTTTGCAGTCCGCGAAACTTGTTGAAATTATTTTTGAAAAAAAAAAAATATTTTTTCAATTAAGCGCGCTTTCTGTAGGGCACACGTACGAAAACATCATATTTCATTAAATAAAATATAAATATCAGCTATGTTTATACGAATGAATGAAACTTCGTAATATTAGGGTGTGAGTAATTTTTTTTACAGAGTAAGTGAAATGCAATAAAATATGAGCAAAAATTATAAAACAAAAAATTGAAAAATAAAATAAAATTAAATAGAGGGAAATGAAAAAAAAAATTAAATAAATTTTATTAAAAAATTTAAAACGAAATAAAATAAATTGAAATAAAACTTAAACTAAATGAAAAAAGGAAAAAAAAATAAAAAATTAAAATTAGTAAAATAATAATAATAATAATAAAATTAAAATAAAAACTATAAACGAAAAAAAAAAATAAAATTGAATAAAATAAGATAAAAAAATTAAAAAAAAAAAAAAAATTCAAACAAAATAAAAAAAATTTAAATAGAAATAAAGTTAAAAAAAGTTTAGTAAAATGAAATAAAATAAAATGAAATAAAAAACTTGAAAAATGTAAAAAAAAAAAATAAATTAGATTGAAAAACAGAAAAAAAAATAAAACATTAAAATTAAAAAAAAAAATAATAATAAACAACTATAAAAAAATAATAAGGGGAAAATAATTAAAATAAAATAAAATAAAATAAAATAAAATAAAGAAAAAATAAAAAAAAAATAAAATAAAAATAAAATAAAATAAAAGAAAAAAAAATAAATAAAAGAGAAGAAAAAAATAAAACAAAATAAAAAAAAAATAAAATAAAATAAAAAAAAATAAAATAAAATAAAATAAAATAAAAAAAAATAAAGTAAAATAAAAAATAAAAAAAAAATAAATAAATAAAATGAAATAAAATAAAATAAAATAAAATAAAATAAAATAAAATAAAGAAAAAATAAAAAAAAATTAAATAAAAATAAAATAAAATAAAATAAAAAAAATAAATAAAAGAGAAGAAAAAAATAAAACAAAATAAAAAAAAAATAAAATAAAATAAAAAAAAATAAAATAAAATAAAATAAAATAAAAAAAAAATAAAGTAAAATAAAAAATAAAAAAAAAAAATAAATAAATAAAATGAAATAAAATAAAATAAAATAAAATGAAATAAAATAAAATAAAATAAAAAAAATAAAATAAAGAGAAATAAAATTAAAAAAAAATTAAATGAAATAAAATAAAATAAAAAAAATAAAGTAAAATAAAAAATAAAAAAAAAAATAAATAAATAAAATGAAATAAAAAAAAAAATAAAATAAAATAAAATAAAAAAAAATAAAATAAAATAAAATAAAATAAAATAAAATAAAAATAAAAAAAATAAAGTAAAATAAAAAATAAAAAAAATAAAAAATAAAAAAAAAACAAATAAATAAATAAAATGAAATAAAATAAAATAAAATAAAATAAAATAAAATAAAATAAAATAAAATAAAATAAAATAAAATAAAATAAAATAAAAAAAAAAAAAAATAAAATAAAATAAAATAAAATAAAAAAAAATAAAATAAAATGAAATAAAATTAAAAAAAATTAAATGAAATAAAATAAAATGAAATAAAATAAAATAAAATAAAAAAAAATAAAATAAAATGAAATAAAATTAAAAAAAATTAAATGAAATAAAATAAAAAAATTTCAAACAAAATAAAATAATTTAAAATACAAATAAATTTAAAAAAAAGTTAAGAAAAAACGAAATAAAATAAAGTAAAATGATATAAAAAAATTGAAAACTGTAATAAAACAAAAAAAAAAAAAACATTATGTTGAAAAAAATTAACTTAAAAAAGTTATAATAACAAAAATGAAATAGAATAGGACACCGTAAAGTTTACTCATATTTGTAAATAAATACATATGTTTTTATCCGCGTCATATACTCCCATGTGCAAACATATGAAATTTACGCATGCAATAAATAAGCTCGCGCCTTTGCGGGCGATTTTGGTTTGGGTTAGCTTCAACACTTGTTGATTTTATTTGCATGTTTGTTGTTTTGATTTTTAAGTTCAACAATTTTTACGACCGGACACGTACGTTTGCATAAGACACATAACAGTTTTCATATGAAATTCGAGAACTCTTAAACACAAATAATTTTTTGGTTGATTATTTTTGCACGATTTCTGCGTTTTTAGCTTTGTAACGTTTGAATTCCAACGTTTTGCGGGTCGTTTGGCAGATGATGTTGCTGATGCGATCACTTGTCAACTTGGGTTTGTCAAATGACCCAATTGAGTCATATGCAGTGATTGCGTAAAGTGATTTAAGTTTGTTTTTTTTTACGGTTTTTATTGTAGGGAAATTTTATTTAAACAGTTAAAACTTTTATAGTTGAGAGAAGATTTTACTTCAACTATATTCTGGTTTTTATATTATTTGATCCTTGGTGAGGCCAAAAACACGATTGTTTCAATGAAAGTTTGTTTGAACTTTGGGCATGTAATTGGTTAAAGTGATCGCGATCTGTTGGAATCAGTCCAGTAGTCGAAAGTGCTACAAAAAAACTTTTCGAATTTATTTTGTTTGACAATGAAAATGTTTTCCCTCTTTTGCTTGTATCTCTCTTTCCCACCCCCAGCGTGTGGGAGTTAATAAACAAATTTTATGACCTACTCACAACTAGGATGACTAGTAGCGCAATAAATTTTTCAGTTTTATTGCAATAGCAGATGTGCCGACAGCATCACTCTCTGGTTGAGCGAAAGCTGGGGGGCTGACCGTCGCACAAAACAACTTATAGGGTGCAACAAGTTATGCTCATTTTCTCACATCTGTTAATGACACATTTTTAATGACTGAAACGTGCACTATATTAATATCTTTGGTGGCAATTTATGTTTATCTTTTCATCTTATCGATCGTTTTTGTGATTTTTCGATGGATATTGTTGAAATATACTATGTAGTGGGTACGTATTAGATACTAATCTGTAAGTAAAATAAATATTCTGTATTGTGTTGTTGTTGGGAGCCACAAAGTGCCACATGATGTTGTTGTGGGCCAAAGGGGCCAAAATAATTTTCATAAAGCAAAAGCTCATTCCATCGCGATATATGAAATCACATACCGCACAGAGAAACTTAAAAAATTCCAATGTGGAGTTTTCAAACAAAATGCTACATATATCTTTTTCCAAGAAAAAATATCATAGGTTGCTAAATACATGTACAACGCAAAATTTAAATCAATAATAATAGTAGTTTCCTGGCATGAATGAGGTTAATTGCACTACGATTGGATACAAGCAAGTAGGCTGTGAAAAAATCGATTGCAATAAAAATTATTGCAATTATTTGAGGTGTCGAACGGTTGCATAGCAAATAGCCAGTGGTCGATCTATCTGGCATCACACTCCATCAAATTATTGATACATATAACCGAACTAAAATGCTTGACACTATGCAGGTGTGAACAATGCGAAACAGAGCAACAGCAATCAAAATTAGCAAAATTATGAGAAAACTAAAAAAACTATGAAATTATAGGCGCAGCATTCCAATAGTAGTAAAGACACGCGCCACAACAGTACATATATACTAGGGTGGGAGTCGGAGTGAGATATCTAAAAAAAAAAAATAAAAAAATAGAAAAAAATAAAATAAAATAGAAAAAAAATAATAAAAAACAAAACAAAACAAAATAAAATAAAACAAAATAAAATAAAATAAACTAAAATAATATAAAATAAAATAAAATAAAATAAAATAAAATAAAATAAAATAAAATAAAATAAAATAAAATAAAATAAAATAAAATAAAATAAAATAAAATAAAATAAAATAAAATAAAATAAAATAAAATAAAATAAAATAAAATAAAATAAAATAAAATAAAATAAAATAAAATAAAATAAAATAAAATAAAATAAAATAAAATAAAATAAAATAAAATAAAATAAAATAAAATAAAATAAAATAAAATAAAATAAAATAAAATAAAATAAAATAAAATAAAATAAAATAAAATAAAATAAAATAAAATAAAATAAAATAAAATAAAATAAAATAAAATAAAATAAAATAAAATAAAATAAAATAAAATAAAATAAAATAAAATAAAATAAAATAAAATAAAATAAAATAAAATAAAATAAAATAAAATAAACTAAAATAAAATAAAATAAAAAAAAAATAAAATAAAATAAAATAAAATAAAGTCAAATAAAATAAAACAAAATAATATAAAATCCACCCGAAAATAATAGCCTATTACAAATTGGCTCAACTTAAACCGGATCTATACCTTGTTCAAAGTATGTCCAAGCGCCAACGTGAACACCCCACTGCTCTGGATATTTTCAATTTAAACGTTGCCTAACTTTTGCTACAGAAAATTGTTTATTTTCTCAAAATTGTTGCAACAACATAAAAACATTTGTTGCGCGGTGGCAGGCAACGACAAGACTTGCAAATTATTAACATGTGCTATGGCAGGCGATACAGGACAAGATAGTGGCTTTTATAAAAAAATCTGCAAAAAAATATAGCAAAAAAAATTGTGTTTTTTGTAAATTGTTCAAAAAAGCTTTTTCACAATTTACTGATCGATCATTGAATAAACGTATTGAGGCGCGCTCACAATTAATTGCTGTTGCAGTCGAATGAAATTTGAACAAAAACATAAAATTGATTTATTTTTTGTATGTATCTACAACATACAAAGTACTCAAGCTGCCCAAAAGTTTAGTTGATTTTTAAGTTTTGATATGCTTTTTATACTCCATTCAACTGCCAATAAATCGCAATTTGATAAAAATCTTTTCAGAAATGACACACACAAAAAAAAAAAAAAACCACTTAACGAGACGTAATTTTTGGTAATATTTTGTTAAATTTTACACACTAGCGCGTTTGCTTCGGCTACTGGGCAGGTAAATTTTCTGCTTTGCTGGCAGTTGATGTTTCTTTTCTTGCTCTATTTTTCTTAAATTTTTTTGGCATTAACTGCTACCCAGTCGCTAGCTAAGACGTAATTATTACCTGTGCTACATGTCGCTTTGAACATTGGCCATAAATTTGCAAGGCAGCGCGTTTTTTGCAGCTGTCAAGTGTGTGGCTATTTGATTAATTTGCATTTTGCCAAGGAAGACAGTTTTTTTAAACTGAATTTTGCTTATTTGCAACTTTTTTTTAAAATAGCTAGACAACTAAAAAATTAAAATAAATATACATAGGTACGATATTGAGAGTAAACGTAAAAAATTAATTAAAATAAAATAAAAATAAAATAAATTAAAATAAAGTAAAATAAAAAAATTAATAAATTGCAGTTAGGTGGCAACCCTAAGTGGCAACCCTGCTTGAAATTATCTTATTTGGAATACGGTTGAAAATACCTCTATATTAAAAAAACGTGGATAGGTGGCAACCCTGTAAACTGCCATAAGTGGCAAAACCCATGTATATAATCTTAGAATGAATCAAATTGTTTATATGCCAAATTTTATGCAAATCGGTCAAGTAGTTCCCGAGATATACGAAAAAATAAATAAATTGCGGTTAGGTGGCAACCATAAGTGGCAACCCTGCTTGAAATTATCTTATTTGGAATACGGTTGAAAATACCTTTTATTTGATACCCATATTGGCATATCTGGCTCTATATTAAAAAAACGTGGATAAGTGGCAACCCTGTAAACCGCCATAAGTGGAAAAACCCATGTATATAATCTTAGAATGAACCAAATTTTATGCAAATCGGTCAAGTAGTTCCCGAGATATACGAAAAAATAAATAAATTGCGGTTAGGTGGCAACCATAAGTGGCAACCCTGCTTGAAATTATCTTATTTGGAATACGATCGAAAATACCTTTCATTTGATACCCATATTGGCATATCTAGCACTATATTAAAAAAATGGGTATAGGTGGCAACCCTGTAAATTGCCCTAAGTGGCAACACCCATGAATTCTGCTCGGTATAACTATTACAATTTGTGCAATGTTAGCTAGATCCTAGAATTTCACGTCCTATTTGATTTGCACAGCTAAACATCGTGGTGAAAATCGCCTACGCCTGAAAGTCGGCTGCAATTTCTATTTCCGGTGCATAATTTCCGTTGCATCATCAGCCATTTTCTCAAATTTTACTCTCAATCAAAACTTCATATCGCCGCCTAAGAAGTTAACTTCAAAATATACATAAATACCAATGTAAAATTAAATAAAGTTTTAATTCACTGAGCGAACTCTAGCAGATATGTACCTCTTTATATACATACATATGTATACAATTACACAACAACATAGATAGATAATACCGCATAGTTAACTGAGCTGAGCAGCTTTGTTGCATTGTGGGAGTTGTTACAGCCGAATTTCCACAAAACATACTCGTATCTATCAACATGCTCTCCATGCAACATGATGTGGCATGTGGTAAGAGCAATTGAAAACTTTTCACAAACGGTTTT